>CAIGQV010000818.1:26445709-26485223 GCA_903798115.1 Danio jaintianensis | reverse complement strand
GTGTGTGTGTGTGTGTGTGTGTGTGTGTGTGTGTGTGTGTGTCTGTGCGTGTTTGTTTGTATGTGTGCGTGTGTGCGTTTTTTTCAGTTACTAATATCTAATTTATTTAGTATTTTTCAAGAGACTAGTATTCAGTTTAAAGTGTAATTGAAAGGCTTAACTAGGTTAATTGGGTTAACTAGGCAAGTAAGGTTAATTAGGCAAGTTATTGGACAAAAGTAGTTTGTTTTGTAGTCAATTGAGAAGAAACATTTCTTAAGAGGGCTAATAATTGTAACCTTAAAAAAAATTTTTTAACCTTTTTTTTTTAAAACTGCTTTAATTTAAGCCAAACTAAAAGTAAGACTTCTCCAAAAGAAAGAAAAAAAATACTGTAATTTTTCTTTTTCTAATAATTAAAAAATAATTAATGTCACAGCTGGGAAAAACATTTAGCCTTTAACTGAATATACATTATTATTATTATTATTATTATTATTATTATTATTATTATTATTATTATATAACAATGTAATGCTATATACGTAGTATACAAGTATACATCACAGTATTATGTAGTGTGTGTGTGTGTATATATATATATATATTTATACAACAGTTCTGTCTGGTTTTCGAATCTGATTGGCTGATAGCCGTGCGATATTCTGCAATATCAGAACTCGTACAGCCTCCTCATCCTTCTGTATTACTCCGCCCACATAGTGACAGCAGATCAATAAACTCACTACAGTTTGACAAATATTGCTGCTGTTGGACAACAAAATGTACTTTTGAGGCTTTTTAGGCGAGAATGTAGTTGTTTAGATTGCAACTACTCAGTTTATTTATAAGGATAGTGCCCATTTTAAATATTTATAATTTCTGAGACAGCAGGTTGGCATCCATCAGCCTGTCATCGAAGCAGAGCAAAGGCGTTTGACGTTGTCCATCCACAAGATGGTGACAGAGACCGCGTAATAAGCCCTTAGAGGAAGAAAGATCGATGTATTTTCAAACTACAGCTGATCAAAACATTATAAAATTGTTGAGTCGATCTCTCTCTTTTTTATGTTGCAGTGCTGTATTTATACCATAGTAATTGTAGTGTATTGAGTGTGAGATGGCACTCACATATCAGGAATATATGTATTTTGTGTTGGCCACTCTTTGTATAACCCTGAGTTACTTTTTGGTTGGCCATCTGTTTGTTTCTAATGAGTCTCCTGTTTTTGTTACTGCAGACTAGTTAAAAAAAAAGAAAAAAGAAATGCCCGCATGTGTTTTTCCTTATTGCAAACACAGCAGTAATCTGATAGTGATTGCGTTGCTTTGGCTTTTTCGGGGTTAATTGGGACACTAAGGTGCACTCGTGTGATATTGCTCATATATATAAATATATATGTATATTGCTTAAGTATTTGTATTTAAAAATAATAATCTTGAAGTAATAATTTATGATCATTTATAATCATCTATTATAATCAAATCATGATAAATAATTTGCTTAACAGTAGTTGGCTGTTCATTCCGCTGTGGCAACCCGAAGGAAAATAAATTAATCTCAAGAACTTGTCTGTTTTTCTCTGAGTGTTGTGTTTCTCATCTCCTCTGTGTCTGATCCTCCAGGTTCGAGCTGATGCGCATGTGCTGGCAGTACAACCCCAAAATGCGGCCGGCCTTCCTGGAGATCATCAGCAGCATCAAGGAGGACCTGGAGGCGGGCTTCAAGGAGACCAGCTTTTTCTACAGCGAGGAGAACAAGCCCCCTGACACGGAGGAGCTGGACATGGAGAACGTGGGAACCATGGAGAACGTCCCTCTAGAACCGTCCTCCAACCTGCAGCCCCTCGCACCTTCTTTATCCCCCCCTCAGCAGTGCACCGCTGCGGCCCAGAGCTGCTCGTCCCCGTCCTCGCCTCCCTCATCACCCGGCTCCACGGACAAACACCCGCTTCCCACATCAGTGGCCAACGGGCCCTCCATGGTCCTGTTTGAGGAGAGCCAGCCTTACGCTCATATGAACGGGGGCCGGAAGAACGAGCGTGCCTTGCCTCTGCCCCAGTCTTCGGCTTGCTGATCGCCGGACGCGTCTCTGTGTGTCAAGCCACTGTGTGGTGTCCTGAGAAGAAATATTCAAATGTTAGAGACAAAATAAAGAGAGTCCAGGCAATCAATTTTTTCAATCATACCTCAACGGACAAAGTTTGGAGTTCTTTGTTTTTTGTGCGTTCCGATTGAATTGTTGAATTAATGATTGAACTCATTTGTTATTTCCGCCAGACTGGATCACTGACTGAAAAAAAAAAGAAAAGAAAAGAAAAGAAAAAAAACATCACTTTCGCACTCGATAGGCTGTTATTGTTACTTTACTAAACTTCCGGAGCTGGCCTATGAGAGCCGGTAGTGGTACGGTGGCATTATTACGACATGCTCTGCATATCTCCAACTTGCGAAACACTTGTCTTTGTTTTCAAAGACGTGCGTCAAAAAAAAAAAAAAAAAAAGAGAAAAATTGTGTACGACTTCCTCTTCCGCTCATCTCAGATCTCTGGCTTCCACTCTTTTTACGAATCGTCATCTTGCATCTGCCAAAAGACTTTCACTTCTTTCTTTTTTTTACCGTTGCCAAATTGGGTGTAATTCCCCATTCATTCGTGTTATGCAGATATACGACCGCATACAGGTGATCCGAAACATCTTTTACATGAAGGGTTAGTTCACCCAAAATTGACATTTCTCTTATTAAATACTCACACTCATGTCGTTCCAAACCCCTGAGACCTTCGTTCAACTTCAGATCACAAATGAAGATGTTTTAGATGAAATCCTGGAGCTCTCTCATACATAGACAGCAACATTCCTGACTCATAAATTCAAGAAAAAATCTACAATTCAGACCAAATATGCCTTTAATTGGTTAAATGGAATATTATGAAGCTAGGAGAATACTTTTGTGCACACATTTAAAAAAAAAAAAAAAAAACACTCCATTCAACAGTTTCTTCTCCTCAGTGTCTGTGAATGTGCGCAATAAACTGTTGAATGGAGTCATTATTTTTGTTTTATGTGCTATTCTCGTAGCTTGATAATATTCACTGAAGACACATGGACTGTTTTGACAATATTTTTGGTATTTTTCTGGACTTTGAATGAGTCTATAGAGGATGAGAGAGCTCCAGGATTTCATCTAAAATATCTTCATTTGTTTTCTGAAGATGAACGAAGGTCTTGGGGGTTTGAAACAAAAAGAGAGGAAGTAATTAATAACAATTTTCAATTTTGGTTGAACTAACCCTTGATTATCTCCACTCTTCTAGCAAGTTCAGAACAACAGATTCAGCAGATGTTACGTTATAGACACTTTTTTTATAAAAAGGGAAAAAAGAAGCTAATGAAAACGGTCGTTCAGTCGTACGTCGGACCACAGAGCGCATGCATCGTTTGTCGGTCACTTTTGTACCTTTTTTACAGTTACAGATCGATCATCTATAAGTCTGTGCTGAAAAAAGCTGCTATTTTATTATTGTTTTTTCTTTGGTGGTTGTAATATACAAACATATATATATATATATATATATATATATATATATATATATATATATAAATGTAAAGAGATTCTTCAGGTGTAATCCTTTGCCTTTCCACTACAGTCATTTTATGATGCTTCTAGAGAAAAAAAGTGGAGCTTTCTTGTTTAATGCCTTCAGTTTTGATAGATCTTTAAATGCAAACCCAGCGACTGATTTGTCTTCATGCCATCGACTTGTGTTTTTTTTCCGGCATCACATTATAATGCGCAACAAATACTCTCAGGTTGACGTTTCTGTGTTTTCTGGTCTCGCTTATTCATTCCTCTGTTACAGACTGAAAGTTTGGCCCATTTTTTTCAATTCATTTCATTGCGTAAAGATCGATGGTTCAGCCTTCTTTGTGTTGGATTCAGCTGATGAACTCTGCGTTTCCTTCCTTCCAAGCAGAGCCAGAGAAACAACCAACCATAATACAGATATGATTCAGCATATCTCTATGCAGAAGTTGTGTTTGTAACATCCATCACTTCTATACCATACAGGTTTGACTATGAGTGCCAGTCTTTGAATTTATTTGATTCTTTTCAAAGGATTTTGTCTCCCCCATCCTGGCCTTTTTTTTTTTTTTTCGTTATTTATTTTGGTGATCTGTTTATAATCACTGTCAAATTCCCAACCCTTCCTCAAAAAAAATACTAAATATAGGTTTTAGCAATTTTATGTCAATTTTCATGACATGGGGACTTTTTTTTTCTTCAGACATTTATCTACCTCACTCTTTTTTTTATGTACCTGTATATAAAGTACATCTGACCTTACACTTGTTTTTCTCATGAAAAGGACAATATAACTGCTCTCTGTATCTGGGTAAAACCTCATAAACGCTACAAACCACAATGTCAGAGTGGAGAAGTTCCCGAATTGCGGACGTTTTGTTTTTTTGATACAACTAGCTGCTTTCTTTCCTATCGGAACACTCGCTTCAATTTTGTTTATTATTTATTTGTGAGATTAAAACGAGAACAGGTCTGACGATTGACTTCAGATGTGCTGGAATGTTGTTTAATGATGTTTAATTTATCCATCTCTTCACTTGAGGGCGAAGCTCTATTCATTCATTGAAATGGGTTTATTTTGGGGGGGTTGGGGGAGGGGTTGAATATGGTTCTGATCTCCTGTCCCGTTCATGGCTCTGAATCCCACTATTGGCATTTGTGTTATTTTGGATTGTCATTATTATATACATTCATGTACTCGTATCAGAAAGCAAATGAAACAGAAACACTTTGAGTGTAAATGGAGTTATGTCAGGGCTTTTTTGCTATATAATTGCTGGCTTTTGGAAAACTGTTTGTTTTTCTTTCATCAGGAAATACCCTAGACAAAAGACGATATATGTACAAGCATAAGATTAGATGGAATCTAGTCTTCATTTTCTAAAAGGTGATTTAAGATTTCCTTGTAAACATCCTATGATAAATGCTATAATTTTCATAAGCTTTTTTTTATAAGGGAAACATGCATGGAAAGGTGAAGTTAGACCAATTTGGAAAGATCCAATGCTAAAAATGATGTTTTCCCAATAATATCAGGGGAAAAAAATAATACAAATGGTAGTGTTCTGCGAATTTTGGGTGAAAAAATGAAATATCCAAAAATACTGAAATTCACTTTGTTTTGGGAAAAACAAAAGATCCCGAAAAAGGTGTATAATATTGAACTCTTAAAAATTATTTGGGAAAATGTGTTTCAGCAATGTTTCAATTGGTGGAGTTTAGCAGTGTTTTTGGGTGAAAAAATATACATTTGAGGAAAGATTTTGAAAATGGCAAACGAAAGCATCTAAAATGCTTTTTCAATTGGTGGGGGAACTGAAAGATCAGACAATGCGGATAATTGCAAGGCTCACAATATTTAGCATGGGAAACTCCTTAAATTTTTGAAAAAATGCACTGAAAAAATTATTTCTGCAATTGTTATGGGCTGAATTTAAACAAACAAGTTAAATTTAGTAATGTTCAACTTAATTTGTTTGTTGAAATTCAAGCCAAATCAATTGTTTGCAACCACTTGCCTTAAAAAAATTATTAAATCCAAGGAATCATCTTTGAATGACTTTTTTCAGTGTGCAATGTTTTGGGCAAAGTTTGAAATGGTAAACTCTGCCAAATTATTTGGAGAAAAAAAAAAGAATTCAACCATGTTATAAATGTTGACATTTGCCAAATTCTTTTGAGGGGAAAAACTGATTGGAAAACATTTAATATTGTTAATTTATTTAGGACTATTTTTAATACAAAACAAACAAACAAAAAAAAGGTTTGAAGTTCCCAAGTTTTTTTTTTTGTTTTTGAGAAAAGTGAGAGCTCCGACAACATGTTGCTTTTTGGAGGATAAACGAAAGATCCAACAATGTTTACATGTATGAGCCTCACAAAATGTTAATTTGGACAATTAGGTTTATGTGGCTAACTAAATGTTTAGGGAGAATTAATGTTTTTAATCCATAAATGCTTAAATAGGCAACATATTTTTATTTTCTTTGCAAAAAATATCTTCAAAATAACTGTTTGGGAAAAGCGAAAAAAATCTAAGTTAGAACTCAAAGATCCCAAATTTCTTGAGAGAAACAAAAGCTCCAGCAACATCCAAAATGAAGAGCTTATGTCAAATTTTTCAGCGTAAACAATATCGACGTTTACAAGTTGTGACCGTCACAAAATGCTTACGTAAATGATCAACTAAACAAGGGGGGTCCAACCTCGGTCCTGGAGGGCCGGTGTCCTGCATATTTTAGTTCCAACCCCAATTAAACACAACTGAACCAGCTAATCAAGCTCTTTCTAGGTATACTAACTTAGAAACTTCCAGGGAGGTGTGTTGAAGGAAGTTGGAGCTAAACTGTGCTGGACACCGGCCCTCCAGGACTGAGTTTGGACGCCCTTGAAAAACAATGATAATACAGCGCCACCTACATTTCACACAATTTAGTATTTACACTCAAACTCCGTTTCTGCTCGTAGAATGTTTTGTCATATAGTTTCATTTTGTTAATGTGAGATCAACGACGACTCGTCCCGATGCTGCTCCCAGATCAGCGATCCCATGATTCTTCAGTGCAGCCGTGTGGACTGAAGGCATTAATACTGAGAGCAGAGCATTAGAGCTGTTCGTGGTCTTCAAAATGTTGTGTTTGGTGTTATTTCGCTCCTCGACGCCGCTGGAGAACGTGTGTTTGGTTGTTCAGTGAAGTGTCGAGATGTCTTACAGATGTGTGTGTTCTAGAAATGGGATTGCAGACCCAGAACGGGAGAGGAGAAAGGAGGTTTTGTGGTCCAAGTCTGTTCAAACCTGGCTGTTCTGATTAAAAAAAGGCACTTATTAACTTTATCTGTGCTGCGTTCTTTTTGTGTACATTCAAAGATGGATATGGAGTTATTGTGGCGTAGAAAGAATAATGTGTGTGTGTGTGTGTGTGTGTGTGTGTGTGTGTGTGTGTGTGTGTGTGTGTGTGTGTGTGTGTGTGTGTGTGTGTCATAGTTGACTCATAAAAGCAGCAAATGTGTTCAAAAACCATGTGTTCAAGGACAATTAAATGACCATAAATCAAAATATTGCTTGTTATATTATTGATTATTAGTATAATATTACTGTTATTTTAGTCTAATTATTATCATTATTATTATTATTATTATGAGTTAGCTTTATGATTTAAGTTTTTTGTGTGAAATTGAAATAGACAAACTTGAAACTTATGTTATATTATATTATATTTATTATATTATATTATTATAGACTCTTATTTTGCAACGGCGAGGCCAATGTTTGAGCTTCTTTTTTCAAATAGTTTTTACGAACGAAATAACTGAGATAAATTGGAAATTTTGCAAGTATAAACATATACAAAATAAAAAAAATACTCTCGCGCACTTACTGTAAACACAAGGTGGTGTAAAATGCGTTTCTAACGGCTTTGTCGTTGAAACTACATTACCCATGAGGCTTAACTCTGTCTGCATCCAGTGACGTGTTTGCTAGCAGACGGAAGACCAGCGCGACATATAAACAAGGGATGTAATGTAAGTTATAATTGATTGAAAATAACCACTGTAGTATTTAATGGCGCATATGTCCGTTTTTTGCGCACGCGGTCAAAAAAAAACAACCCTTCAAGCAGAGACTTGCATTAAAATTGCTTTAATATTTCACTCGTTATGTGAAATCAAACTTACAGTACAGTATCAGTATCTCAGTAGCTTATATTTGTTTAAATATGGGTAAAGTTGGTTTTATATTCGCACATTCTGGCTTTCCTTTAACGTTAATAATATAATTTCAGAAAAGTATTGTTTCAAATTCTAAATAGGGAAATCATATTAGCAGCCAATGACTATCAAAGTACAACATTGTTTACGTTCATTTAAATAGTGCTAATGTTGTTTTGAAGTCATACTTACATGCGATTTAAGACCGAATATTCAAAATAGCGTGTCACTGTTCAAAAATGAACGAATGTGCGAATATAAAACCAACTTTACCTCAATTTTGTTAAGACTGTTTTGTTAGTATACTAACTAGTGTTAGTAGCATGAATTTACATAAGGCTTTCATACAGCTAACTTAGCTAGTAAAGAAATTACAAGCGTTACTGTTTTTATTTATTATTATTATTTTAGTTTACTGTTTAATTATGATTATTGTTGTTGTATTGCCAAGGTATCAAATTACACAAATACAAAGCAAATGTAACTGTACTAGGCATGGGACGATAACCGTTTTCAAGGTAAACCGCGGTTTGGAAAAGTCAAGGTTTTAAAACCGCCAACATTTTCTGCTATACCGTTCCTAAGGTATATGTAAGATTTCTTATTTACATTTTTTTTTTTTTTTTTAGGACAACAGTATCTCCAGCAGAAAAGATATCCGAAGATACCATTTTAAATCGTAAAGAAGTCTGTGTTTTTGAAACAAATGAAGACAGCAGAAGTCAATGATTCATTTTTTATTATTCAGCCTGACATGTTTACTGCTCCAAAATATATTAAATGTTTCTCAAAATAAAATATATTGTGTTCAAAGGGGAAAAAGGTTTAGTTTTTTACCCAGACCTTTAAAAAGAACTTATTTTAGAGCAGTAATCACAATACCGTCAAACCGTGAAACCATGATATTTTTTATCCAAGGTTATCGTATACCGTCATAATCTTATACCGGCCCATGCCTAAACTGTACACAACAGAGTATAATAACACGAGAGCAAATACAAAATATACACTATAAATGTAACATTATAAATAAAGTGATAAGGTTTATTGTTGTAAGGTGAATAGGGTAAAAAATAACACCATAGCTCCACAGTTGATTTTATTAGAAATTAACATATTTTGTATTACAAGTTTTCTAAAGTGCTGTTTAAATATGCAAATAATGTACTATTTATGTACGTATGCACTCATTTACATAGTTATCTATCATACAAATGTGTACATTCACTGTATAAAGTGAGATTCAAAACCCTTGTTTCATTCGTTGTACAATAAAATTAAGTATAGTATCTTGTATTTCTTTACTTAAATAGTATTTAAGAAGATCAATGTTTAAAATGTTCCTTTCAGAATGGGAAAGTAGAAGCTGAAAGAGGGAAAAACTCCCTCATCTGAAGACGGTTTGTGCAGTCATGGCTTCCGAACTCCACGAAGCCATTTTTATGGCCAAACAAGAGAGACACAAGAATCTTTTCTTGAACTACAGAAACCTCAATAATTTCCCCGTGGAGCTGCTGAAAGATGAAGGCATGCAGTTCCTCGAGCGTCTCTTCATGAAGAGAAATTCCCTCACCACACTGGTAAGGTCCATCTGCATTTATAAGTTGGCCCTTTATTGTAATATATTTGTCATATTAATACCGCTTTCCTGTTATCAGCCAGAGAATCTGGCACAGAAAATTCCCAACCTGATTGAACTGTGAGTATTTATCCTTGCCGTATTATTATTATTTGTTTGTTTGTTTATAGTCTTATAATGTTATTGTTACGTGTCGAATTCTGTTTCACCTCAGTTTTGCGTTTCCACTACGCAAAATCTGCCTACAGAGCGCGGACGTGTGTGCTAGAAACAGTTGTTGCTAGAAGGGATACAGCTGCGGCCAGAAGTTAACGAGAATTATTTATATTATTTATCGAATTGCCCATTAATTGTATTTTTTTAAAGTCTACCTAAACCCAACCATCACAGTAATGTAAAACAGTAATTAGACCAAGTATTATTCATATTATTTATTAAATTACCCATTACATTGTATTTTAATACCATCTACCACTACACCAACAAGTGATGTAAAAATATTAATTATTGTTGTACAGTGTCACAAAAATTATGCTATATAGATGTAAGCATCCGCAGCTGTATCCCATGTAGACTTTACCACAGCTCTGTACGCAGGTTATGCAGTTGGCGTAGCGGGAATAAAACTGAGGGAAAACACTGGGTAATCGACACAATGGTATTCAGTAATGCAATATATGCATAATATGGTTTTTGTGGCCACTTCAAAACGATGCCTCTGTTATTTTTATAAATTGTTTTAGAGCACACTTTATCTTCTTTTTCTAATAGAGGAAGTATGTGACACTAAACGTAATTTGCTATGTAAGAAAAACAAAACCTGTTTCAAATGACTACTAGTCTACTGGCAACAAAATAATATGGGTAATGTTATATAATTAATGTCAGTAAGGACAGTTTTTAAATATTTATTCAAATGCGAAAGAGTGTTTTTGTTATTTAAAACATTAAACACTGAAACCTTTGCAAATTTGTAATTCATTAAAATACCACGATAATACGGTGATAAAAGATTCAGCAAGTGGCGTATACAAATATGTGTTGCTGTCCGTGGTGTTCAACTGTAGTATTTCTGTTGTCCAGCAGAGGTCACTCCATCACTGTGATGTTTTCTTATTAACCCTTAATCAACTATATAAGCAAAGTTTGGTCAAATCTGATGAGTATGAGATTATGAAACTTAATCCCCCAATCTCTGTTTTGTATCCTTAGCTACCTGCACTCTAACAACATTGCAATAATTCCTCAAGGTAATGGTGTTGTGTTACTATATAATGCAGTCTTCCAGTGTCAGGTGCATTATTCGTTGCATGTAGGATGTTGTTGTTATTGCAGCAATCGGTGAGCTGGTGAAGCTGCAGTCACTGGACCTGAGTGACAACGCTCTGCAAATCATCTGCCCAGAGATTGGTCAGCTGCGCTCATTACGACACCTGCGATTGGCCAACAATCAACTCAAATTCCTCCCGCAAGGTGAGTCGTCCAGGTTTTTTTAACTCAAAATTTAAAAAAGTTCAAATGAAGAATGTACACTGCTAACAACGAGTAAAAAGGCCATTACAAAGAAATGGCTCAAGGAAGATCCTCCATCTGTAGGTGAATGGCATGTTACAAACCCCTGATGTTGGTCTAGGCGAAATAGGGTTTTACATTTAGAGTACAATCAAAATGAAATAAAAAAAGTCTTTTTAACTTCTCCGGATTAGTCCTCAACAACATATTAATTTATTTGTTTATTTATTTGTTTGCTTATTTATTAATTCATTCATTCATTTTCTTTTCGGCTTAGTCCCTTTATTAATCTGGGGTCGCCACAGCGGAATGAACCGCCAACTATTCCAGCATATGTTTTATGCAGCAGATGCCCTTCCAGCCGCAACCCATCACTGGGAAACATCCATACACTCTCACTCACACACATACACTATGGACAATTTAGCTTACCCAATTCACCTATAGCGCATGTCTTTGGACTGTGGGGGAAACCGGAGCACCGGGAGGAAACCCACACCAACACGGGGAGAACATGCAAACTTCACACAGAAATGCCAACTGACCCAGCCGAGGCTCGAACCAGTGACCTTCTTGCTGCTTATTTATTTATTTTATTTTATTTTATTTCTTTATTTATTTTTAATTTAATTTATTTATTTATTTGTTATGTTGTGGTACCTAACTTTACCAGTTGAATATTTACTTTGAATTTGTACTCTTTTTTTTTTTCATATAATTATTATTCGTATTATGAAATAATAAATAATTCATGTATACACGCATGCATAAAAATATTAATCAGATATAGAAAAAAATGAAGGGACCATGTAAAAAAAAAAAAGCAGAAAAATGACTAGGTCAGAGTAACAAATGTTTTTATTTTCATCTGTTGTGACTGAAAATCAGGGTTATTCCTCCATATATACATTTCTTAATGCTTCTGAAGTTAAAACATGAATATAAACATAAAACATGATTATTTTATCCAGACAATTATGATTACTGATGAAAAGAAATATTAATACAGTGATGCATCATTGTAACCAACAACCCTTTTTAAAATTATCTGTAACACAAAACATTTTTCCTTGTGTAATTGAGCAGTTTTAACTGAGCTTTTAAACTTCAGCACACACTGCAGCTATTAAACTTCATTTAATGAGGAGACTTTGATTTTTGTGCTCAACGTGACACTTAAATAGTTCTGAGGTGCAAAAACGTCATAAAGAGTCTGTTGGAAAGTGACTAAACACTTTGACACTCTCTGTAATATACTGTCTCAAAAAAACAGAACTTGTTGCTCTTTTTATTGCTCTTTTACATTGCAGTTGGGTAATGTTTCATCTGATGCCGAGACTGTTCATGGCTTTAATTTATCATATGTGTATTCTTCCAAGGGCGGCACAGTGGCTCAGTGGTTAGCAATGTCGTCTCACAGCAAGAAGGTTGCCGGTTTGAGTGCTGGCTTGGCCAGTTGGCATTTGTAATATAGTTCGTTGTTGTTGTGGGAAGAAGAAGACAGGGTCGGCGATTCAGGTAAGTAAATTTCTTTATTTTTAAAGTGCACAACACGCGTAGCTGTGTGTGTGTGTGCTTGCTCTCTCTTCTCCCGACTGCTCCTTCTCCTCTCCTTAAGAAGGGTGTCTCTCCGGCCCAATCACTAGAAAAACAGGTGTTATTCGTTATCTTTGATTGATCCGCTGACTAGCCGCCGGGCTCCGAGCATGCTCTCCCCCCTCATTGGGTGTTTGATCATGCTCACCTCTCCACATACCCCCACCGCCCGCCTCAGGCCGGGTAGCCATCCGGCCTGCAACCCAACCTTCTTAGGTCACGGAGAGCTGCAGGTTGCAATAGCTGCAGTCTTATCAATTTGGGGCTGCACTTGCCCATGACCCAAGTGGAAGCCCAGATACCTTATGTCCACTCGCCCAATTGCGCACTTCCGTGGGTTGGCCGTGAGCCCGGCCCGTCTCAGCGCTGACAATACTACCCTCAAATGTTGCATATGCCGCTGCCAATCATTACTGATGATGTCAAAATGATGATGTCATCTAAATAAGCAGCGGCATATGCTGAGTTAGGGGTGAGTATTTTGTCCATCAGACGCTGAAACGTCGCCGGTGCCCCGAACAGCCTGAACGGAAGTGTCACAAATTGGTGCAATCCAAACGCCGTTGTGAAGGCTGTTTTTTCGCGGGATATTGGAGTTAAGGGGATCTGTCAAATCCAATGTCGAGTAATATCGAGCAGCACCTAACCGGTCAAGCAACTCGTCAATACGCAGCATTGGATATGCGTCGAATTTCGACACAGCGTTGACTTTTCTATAATCCACACAGAACCGGACCGAGCCGTCAGTCTTGGGTACCAGTCGCTGTGGGATTCTTCTACTACACCCATTTTCAGCATGTTACTCAATTCTTCCTGAACCACTTTTTTCTTGTGTTCAGGCAGGCGATACGGCCGGGTCCTAACGACCACGCCCGGTTTGGTCTCAATATGGTGCTGAATTAGGTTAGTACGACCGGGCAGGGGCGAGAACACATCAGAGTATTCACGTTGGAGGTGCCGGATGTCGATGAGCTGGCTCGCTGAGAGATGATCGCCCCCTGTGATCAGAGCGCCCGGCCGTTCCCGGCCGGTGCTTTCTGGCCCCAGGTCATCCTCATTGGAAACAAGCGTAGCCAGCGACACCTCCTTCAGCTCCCTCCACTGCTTTAGCAGATTTATGTGATTAATCTGATGTGAATCGGCCCTGTCAGAACGAACCACCTTATAATCGAGATCGCTGACTCGTCGTGTGACCACAAACGGCCCTTGCCAATTGGCGAGTAATGTAGAGCTGGAAGTGGGTAGCAGTACAAGGACTTTATCTCCCTGTAAAAATTTACGTAGTTTAGTGCCCTTGTCATATCGCCGACGTTGGTCATTCTGGGCCTTAAGCAAATGCTCCGTAGAGAGCCGCCCCAGTGTGTGGAGTTTTGCTCTAAGGTCCAGAATATACTGAATTTCGTTTTTACTGTTTGAAGGCTCGTCCTCCCAAGCTTCTCTTATGACATCCAGCACCCCTCTGGGCTGTCTGCCATAGAGTCGCTCGAAGGGGGAAAACCCCGTGGAGGCTTGCGGAACCTCCCACACAGCAAACAACAAGGGCTCCAACCACTTATCCCAATTTTTCGCGTCCTCGTGTACGAACTTGCGGAACATGAATTTAAGAGTACGATTAAATCGTTCCACCAGTCTGTCTGTTTGTGGGTGATAGATGCTGGTGCGAATCGATTTAATGGCCAACAATCCATACAGTTCGCGCATGGTGCGTGACATGAACACGGTGCCTTGGTCAGTGAGAATCTCCTTGGGGATTATACGAAACAGAGCTTCCGCAACACTCTTTGCTGAGATGTTGCGGAGAGCTACTGCTTCTGGGTACCGGGTCGCATAATCCACTAGGACTAATGCAAACTGGTGCCCGCGTGCGGATCGCTTTAATGGCCGGATGAGATCCATACCAATTCTCTCGAAGGGGATCTCCATAACTGGTAGAGGGCGCAATGGCGCTTTTGGGGTGGCCGGTGGGTTTACCAACTGACATTCACGGCATGCAGCGCACCATCTGCTGACATCCCCGTGAATGCCCGGCCAAAAAAATCGGGCCATGAGGCGATTTAGTGTGGCCGCCTGACCTAAATGTCCAGCCATAGGATTAGAATGAGCCGCCTGGAAAAGCATTTCCCGACGGCTCTTTGGTACTAATAATTGGGTTGTATCTTCCTTTGTTTGAGTGTCTTGGGTCACTCGATACACCCTGTCATTAATAATCGAAAAATATGGATAGGAGAGGGGCCGATCAGGCTGGAGGTTTTGCCCATCTATGACCTGCACTCTTTTGCTCCAGGGGAAAAGTCTATGCACCGGGAAATTCCCGGCCCTCCCCCTGAGTCAGCGTGTGACGGCATCGCTTGGGATTCCCCCAGCTGAGCGACCCGCACCCTATCCAGCGATTTCTTCTTCCAAAAACACCCGCACATAAGACCCCTTATAATCTATTAAATCCAGAATTGAATTGGATATCTATAGCCGTTAGCGGGTAGTGAATTACATCCCCGTGCACACACCTTACCCTTACCGTGCGGCTCGTTTCCAATGCCGGGTCTTGAAGCAGGCTTTGGTGGATGGAGGTCTGGTTACACCCCGAATCCACCAAGGCTTGATATGTACCCCCTTTTATACTCACAGGTATCCGGTATAGCCCGTCGCAACCAGGGGCGACGATTGGCGCCAATGCATCGGCCCAGACCTTCCCACTACTCCCCCGGGGCCAGCAAGACCAACCGATTGAACCGGAGAGAGACCTGGTGCATTCTGAGATGCAGCCAGGGGTCGAAACTCCACCCCTCCGTCCTGATAGGCGCCCCCCTTCAGCGGGACCTGCTGCGAATCCGCCTCATTGCACCGCCATCTGGGTGCTGGTGTGGACGGTCTCCGCGCTCTGGGCCTGGGAACAGGACGGGGGAGAGAGAGAGACAGAGAAACAGGGGAAGAGAAAGGAGAGAGAAAGAGAGGTTATTTTGCCGACTCTGGCCCTCGCCACCAGGTGATCCTCCGCCAACTGGATGGTCGTCTCCAGGTCGTCTGGCCGGTGGCACTGGACCCACTCCGATGTTCGGGAGGGGAGGGGGGAGATTAATTGCTCCAGCACCACGGCGTCCACCACCTGGGAAATGTTCCGGCCATCCTGGACCAGCCATCTGCGGCAGGCGTCACTGAGCTGCTGGGCGAACACGAAGGGCCAACCGCTTTCCATCAGTTCCAGTGACCGGAAGCGCTGACGCTGCTCCTCCGAATTGCGGCCGGCCCGCTGGAGAAGGGCTCGCTTTAGGTGAGCATACTCCAGGGGATCTGGGCTTCGCCCGACAGCAGCGGGATGACGCGTACCGGCCACTCGGCCCGCAACCAGCCACACGCCTCTGCCATTCTCTCGAAGAGATCGAGGAACACTTCTGGGTCGTCCTCCGACGCCATTTTCTGTAAAGTGACGGGAGGGTGGGCGGCCGATGTTGGAGCGGGCCGGATCTCCTGGGCCAGCAAACTCCGGATTAGCTTGCGGTCCTCCCGCTCGGCCTCCAGGAGGACTTGGAAATGTTGTAGATCTTGCTTCAGTTCCACCAGCGCGTGATGTTGTTCTCTGTGGAGAACCGCGAGCGCCTGGATGACTTCTGCACATGGACTAGTAGACGGAGAAACCATTCTGGCAGTGAAGTTTCTTCTTCTTCCCGGGTTTCAGCACCACTGTAATATAGTTCGTTGTTGTTGTGGGAAGAAGAAGACAGGGTCGGTGATTCAGGTAAGTAAATTTCTTTATTTTTAAAGTGCACAACATGCGTAGCTGTGTGTGTGTGCTTGCTCTCTCTTCTCCCGACTGCTCCTTCTCCTCTCCTTAAGAAGGGTGTCTCTCCGGCCCAATCACTAGAAAAACAGGTGTTATTCGTTATCTTTGATTGATCCGCTGACTAGCCGCCGGGCTCTGAGCATGCTCTCCCCCCTCATTGGGTGTTTGATCATGCTCACCTCTCCACAGCATCCCTGTGTGGAGTTTGCATGTTCTCCCCGTGTTCGCGTGGGTTTCGTCCAGGTGCTCCGGTTTCCCCCACAGTCCAAAGACATGCACTATAGGTGAATTGGGTAAACACAATTGGCCGTAGTGTGTGAATGTGGGAGTGTATGGGTGTTTCCCAGTCCTGGGTTGCGACTGGAAGGGCATCCACTGCGTTAAACATATGCTGGAATAGTTGGCGATTCATTCCGCTTTGGCGACCCCTGATAAATAAGGGAGTAAGCAGAAGGAAAATGAATGAATGAATGTGTCCTTCCAAACTAAGTGTTTTACAATGAATTATTTCAGCAATTTCAAGCATACTTTAGTGCACAAATTTGGGAAAACTTATTGTATATTATATTTCATGTAGTATTTAATGAACCTTTCTTTTGTCTCTCAAAAGAAAGAAGTGATCTTGAACTGCCTGTAATTCCAGCTTTATTTCCTATGTAGAAAATGTATATGTTATTACAAACCTATTTAAGTTTGTAAAAAAAAGCATAATTCCACACTGTAAAAAAACAATTAGTTACTTTACTTAAATGAGTGCTTAATCCCATTGCATTAAAGGGGACAAGTTGACTAAAGTAAAAAAAAGTGAGTAAAATTATGCACATAGTTTAATAACTTAATTTTGAGTAACGGGTTTACTCACTTTTTTAAGTCAACTAATCACTTTAAAAGCAAGGGGAGGAAGAACTGGGTGATTTATGGTTCCTTTAAATATTCCTCAGGTATCAGCTCCTGTTTTTTCCAGCAGAGGGCATAAAACAGACTCCATATTAGTGCTGCACAATATATCTGCAATAGTCCACAAGTCAAATCACAGTGTGTGTAATGTTGAGTCAGGATTATAGTTCACTAGGCACCGCAGTTCAAATTCTAGCAATTGTGAATTTGGAAAATGTTTATTTTATTTTATTTTATTATAATGAAGACTATACAGTGTCATTTTACATTGGATTTGCATCTAATACTGTTAGAATCCCCAGAAAACTAAGTGTTTTTATTTGCATCTTTGCTCTGTTGTACTTATTTATGCTTGCAATTAGTTTTTTTTATTTATACATTTTATGCAGATGCAGATTCTCACTCTCTTTTTTTTTTGTGTGTGTGTGTGTTATGTCAATATTCAGTCGTAGTGAAAATTAGTAGCAAATCATTGGACAACAGTGTTTTTTTTTCTGTAGCCAATCAAAAAATAATATTTATTATTATTGACCTTAAAATTGTTTTAAAAAATGGTACAAAACGCTTTTATTCCAACCAAACTAAAAATTAAGACCTTCTCCAGAAGAAAAAATATTATAGGAAATACTGTGAAAATGTCCTTGCTCTGCTAAACATCACTTGGGAAATATATATATAAAAAAATAATACATATTTCATATACAGTTTAAGTTAAAATGATTCGCCCTCCTCTGAATAATTTTTCTTTTTCAAATATATACCGAATGATGTTTAACAGAGTAAGGAATTTTTCACAGTATTTCCTATAATATATTTTCTTCTGGAGAAAGTCTTATTTGTTTTATTTCAGCTAGAATAAAAGCAGTTTTTACATTTTTTAAAACCATTTTAAGGTCAATACTATTAGCCCCTTAAGCATTTTTTTTCAGAGTTGTGCTTGTGCTCCTGTATTGGTAGAGCTGGGAGATCTGCGAGAGCTGGAGACTCTGGATGTATCAATGAATCTCCTGAGGACTCTTCCCAAGCGTCTCCATCAGTGTGTGTCCCTGCAGTGTCTGACGGCGGACCGAAACCTGCTGCACTGCCTCCCTCGCCAGCTCTGCCTGCTGCCCGACCTCAACGAGCTCTCCATGGCCGCCAACTGCCTGACATCACTTCCTCTCGGTAAGCACATAACATAAAGCTGCCTCTGAAATCGCATGCTACTCATCGCATGGTACATGTGAATTTGAATTATTAGCCCTCCTCTATAATTTTTCCCCAATTTCTGTTTAACGGAAAGAAGATTTTTTTTCAACACATTTCTAAACATAATAGTTTTAATAACTCATTTCTAATAACTGGTTTCTTTTATCTTTGCCATGATGACAGTACAGAATATTTCACTAGATAGTTTTCAAGATACTAGTATTCAGCTTAAAGTGACATTTAAAGGCTTAACTAGGTTAATTAGGCAAGTTAGAGTAATTAGGCAAATCGTTGTATGACGATGGTTTGTTCTGTAGACAATCGGAAAAGAAATATTGCTTAAGGGGGCTAATAATATTGACCTTAAAATGGTTTTTAAAAAATGAAAAACTGCTTTTTTTCTAGCCTGACATCACTTCCCCTCGGTGAGCACATAACATAAGACATAAGAGTACATATTGGAACTCAGCGATTGTGCTGTCAAGACAGAAACCTTTACAGAAATGTATGCTATTAACGAAATAGTTAATGCATTCAATATTCTTTACCATTGAAAGATTTGGAGTCAGTAGACAGTTCTTTTCTTTTTGAATCAATTAAATTTTTTAAAGGATGTACTAAATAGAATAAAATTTGAAGAAAAAAGATTTATCTTTCAAATAAACATTGTGCATGTGAAATTTGTATTCATCAAAGTAACTTAAATAAAACATTACCCCTCATAAATCATTCATTCATTCATTCATTTTTTTTTTTCGGCTGTGAGGCGACAGCGCTACCCACTGCGCCACCGCACCGCCCGCACACATCATAAATCTCTCATTTAAATTCATATTTTCTAAAGGAAGCTTTACAAAATTATATTTGTGCATATACATTAGATTAGTCAGTACTGAAGCCAAATCTGGAGCTTATCTAACAAAATAACTTACTATAACAGTCCAAAATTAGTACACCCAAAATTATATGTTAGGGAAAAATATTAAATAAAAAATTTAAAAAGAGCAAAATTTTGTTGGAATTTTGTGTACTCATTTATGCTAAGTACTGTACATACATACACATATAACAAAATAACACATATAAACAAAAGGTCGCCAAACATAATATTCTCTCAATGATGCATCATTATGTAAATGTTCAAATATGAATAATTATTTAGTGGTTGAGGAGAAACCGAGCCATTTACTCTGTTTCTTTTCAAAGATCTGTTTTTGTAATCGGTGTGCATGTGTCATTCTTTCCTAATGAATGACATTCTAAAATGTATTCAATTAAAAGCACCTGTATTTAATTAGGTAATAATATTTCACCATATTTTTCATCAAATAAATGCAGACAGGGTGGTACGGTGGCTCAGTGGTTAGCACTGTCGCCTCACAGCAAGAAGGTCGCTGGTTCGAGTCTCGGCTGGACCAGTTGACATTTCTGTGTGGAATTTGCATGTTCTCCCGGTGTTGGCGTGGGTTTCCTCTGGGTGCTCCGGTTTCCCCAACAGTCCAAAAACATGCGTTATAGGTGAATTGAATGAACTAAATTGGTCGTAGTGTATGAGTGTGTGTGAATGCAAGAGTGTATGGGTGTTTCCCAGTACTGGGTTGCGGCTGGAAGGGCATCCGCTACGTAAAACCTATGCTGGAATAGTTGGCAGTTCATACCGCTGTGGTGACTCCTGATAAATCAGAGACTAAACCAACGGAAAATGAATGAATGAATAAATGCAGCCATAGAGACAGAAAAGCTTCAAACCTTATTTATAAGTATAATAATCAGTCCGTTTTGTAATTATGGCTTCCCCAAAATGATTTGAGAGGAAGGTTTGCTGTTCCTCATGCACAGCTGTTGTTTTGACCTCAGAGGACTTGCAATATGTTACGCGAGTCCCAGGTGAATTATTTGACATTGTTGCTGATATACTGTAGTGTACGGTACTGATGCTTTATATTTCTGTCAGATCTGGGACGCTCCATGGAGCTGCAGTTTGTGTTCGTAGACAACAATGCTCATCTGAAGGGTCTCCCGTCGTATCTTTATCACAAAGTCATCGGCTGCAGTGGGTGAGTGCTCTGAAATTAATGGTTTAAAAAATGCTATAACATAGGCCTGTCAGTCAGTTCAAATGTTATGATAGTATTAATAATTATTTACATTTAATAAATATATTTTAACCTCAATATAATCAAACCTCATTATAAATAGGTTTTCCCCTGGATTTAATGTGAAAACAATATATATACATGACCAAATTAATAGATTTATGTTTTATTTTTCATAGTATTAACTGTCCAATATTAAAAACATGACAACTTAAGTAAACTCAAATCTTTTATTTTTTATTATTATTATTTTTTTTAACATAGTCATTATAATTAATAGTGTCATCAAAAATGTCTTCTATATTGTGTGATATTTCTGTCTTTTTTCAGTTTTATATGAGAGCTGTTGATATATTTCTCTGTCATTTAAAATGTAAATTTTTATAAAATAGTGTGGTTCTTCATCAGTCCTACTATGGAACACGCGCACACACACCCACACACATAGGGGTTCAACACAACAATATATTTTTTTCTCTCTCTTTTTTGTTTCATCATTAATTCATCCTCCACTTGTTCCAAACCTGCTTGAGTTTCTTTCTTCTGTTGAACACAAAGGAAGAGATAATGAAGAATATTGGAAAATCAGCCATTGACTTTTATAGTATTTGTTTTTTTTCTCAAAAATATTAGAAAGTAGGGCTGTCAATCAGTTAAAATATTATTCATTCATTCATTCATTTTCCTTCGGCTTAGTCCCTTTATTCATCAGGGGTCGCCACAGCAGAATGAACCACCAACTATTCCAGCATATGTTTTACGCAGCGTATGGCCTTCCAGCTGCAACCCAGTACTGGGAAACACCCATTCACACACACACTCATACACTACGGCCAATTTAGTCCATCCAATTCACCTATAGCGCATGTCTTTGGACTGTGGGGGAAACCGGAGCACCCGGAGGAAACCCACGCCAACACGGGGAGAATATGCAAACTCCACACAGAAATGCCAACTGGCCCAGCCAGGAACCAGCTAACCACTGAGCCACCGTGCTGCCTGAAATATGATAATACTTTTATTTTTATTAATCATTATTGATTTTTTAAAATTTGTATTATAAATTAGTTTTCTCGCTGGATTTAATGCCTAAACAATATAAAGAAGTGACCAAATTAATATATTTGTATTTTATTTTTTACACTATTGACTACACAATATTAAAAACATGACAACTTAAGTAAACTCTTTTTTATATATATATTGTGTAATATTTCTGTCTTGTTATTCTTGTACAAGTTATTATATGATAATATTATTGTTCTGTCCTCACTCCGGTGTCTCTCTTCTCAAAGTTAGACAGGCAGATAAACTCTTCCCAACACGTAAGACTGTGGGAGAATGTTACTTTATTCCATGCCACGTTGAGTATGTTGAAACAGAGTGAAACTGAAATCTGGCAGTGTTGCCAGATATAGCTGACTTTTTCCAGCACAAAAGCTGTCCAAAACCCGCCCAAACCCACAAAAAAACACCCAAAATATTAGAATAATATTTTATTTTATTTACATTTATTTAAATCGAAATTACCCTAGTTACTTTAACTGTCATAATTTTTAACCATACAGCAACCAACACCAGCAGTCACAGAACCACATCATAACCGGATCACATCGAAACACTGCCCCCTCTCACCCACACACCGTACGTATTGTAGTGTAGATTACACTACCTATCAGAGTATGTTTTACTTTCGAAATGGGGTATAAATTCGTCCCATTTGGCGTTTTATATTCTTTTGAACATAATTAGGTGCTGCTTATCAATCAGACAACGCTTCTATGTTTGTTCTTGCTGTCAATTGTGGAAGAAATGATCGATAAAAGGTTTATGATAAACCGCTGTGAGTTTAACTGCAGACGCTGCGTGATGCGCGTGCACGCGAAGGGGAGTCAGATTTTGTTACAACTTTCCTTCACCTCTTGCGGGTGGGCCCACGCAGTTTGCGTTAGGCACTGGTCACTACTAACTGAATGAAGAAGGAGCACACAGTTATGTTTTGTTAAATAAGTTGCATATAAAATTTACGTTTCAAAACCGCCTATGCCATTTTTTACCTGCACAATCAAATTCAAAACCGCCCAATCTGGCAACACTGATTGTAAGCGTCTTCTTGTACTGTATTCTTTTTAAATGAGGCATAAATGTTAGAATGTTTCTATGGCAACAGCAATTTAAAAGAAGCAAAATGACTAGGCATTAACTTATGGTTTCTAAATATTAATATTTAGTAGATGATCCAGCACAATTATATTATTATATTTATTTATTGGTATTATATGAGAGCTGCCAATACCTATGGAACACACACACACACTAAGGGGTTCAACAAAAAAAAAAAGTTAGATTCATATTTATTTCCCCCCTTTTTTCTTTTTTTTCCCATACATTTATTTTCAACTTTATGGTCAGTTTAAATCAGAAATAGATGATCTGACGATAATGGACTGACTTGCAAAAAAAGTGAAGCTCACAGAGAATGCAGAAGAACCCCAGTCTTTGAACAAACAGTGCAGACAGAGACTAGTGGAAAATGTGTGTGTAAGTCTTCCGTCAGACTTTCCATCCATCTGAAAGTAAACAACACTGATTTTCTTCACACATGTAGCTCTGCAAGAAGAGTTTACTTCTTAGACAAACAACAGAACTCTTGAATATCCTTTAAAGATTGGCTTTGGTGCTCTTCCAACTCTTCCTTCAACTATAAACTTGGCTTGTCCTCTTTTAACACATTCTGCTGCTTTTGCTGTCAATTTTCCCCAAAAGAGATTCACAGATCCTCCAGTCGAGCACTGACTGACACAAGCATCATTAAAAGAGTCTGAATGGGAAAATGCAAGACTTTTTAGATCATTTTTAAACTAGACACACTGCTTTAATGCTTTTAAATACTTACTTACTTAGATAAATAAATACTTACTTACTTGCTTTTAAATACTTAGATTTTTTTTTGTCTTGTTTCTAGTCCAATTATCAAAACAATCTTAAATCAAGAAGCATTTTCTAGACAAGGAAAAAATATTGTGTTTTGAATTGAATAGATTAGAATTTTTATTTGACAGATTTTAAACAAACTAAACAACAAAATACAAGTATCCCATACATTTTGACATAAAACCGATAAAAACACAATAAATCCCTGGGCTTGTTTCCATTGTGGTGCTTGCTGTTAAAAACAAAGTATGGCTGCAAAGTACAGATAATGCATAAAACAAACAGTACCTCCATGCTTTAAAACAGGAACAAAATTATTCACAATACATACTATAAAATATAAAAAAACATCATCATCCACCATGCGAACTAACTATCATCATCAAACAACCATTTTTTGATTGCTTCTTTGAACCTCCTTAAGTCTTTTATTTCCTTGATTGGTTTTGGTCATTTGTTCCACATGATTGCACCGGTGTACAAAAACATGTTTTTCCCCACTACACTTCTAAATTTTATTTATTCATTCATTATCTTTTCGGCTTAGTCCCTTTATTAATGAATGTTGTTGCCTCACCATTTGAAAATAGTTCACCAAATAACTAGGAACCACATTATTAATCATTTTAGGTATCATTCTCAATTTTAAAAAACACACTCTTTTATTAAGTGTTAACACTCCTAACTTAAAAAAAAAATCTTTGTGCAAATGTACTTTGGATTAATTTGACAAATTATTCATACTAATTTATTAGTTTTATGAAATAATATGTCAAAACTAAGCAAAATAATCTGCAAAATAATCTGCCAATGGGGTAAGCAAAATAATCTAAATATCCTTTTTTTTTTTTCATTTGACAAGATTATTTTTCTTACCCTATTGGCAGATTATTGACATCAATTGACAAATAATTTTGACATATTATTTTTTAACACTAGACAATATGTTTTGCTTGTCTAGAAAACGCTTGATTTAAAAATTTGTAGATATTTGGACTAGAAACAAGACAAAAAATCTAATTAGCAGTGCAAATTAGACACTTGAGACATTTTAAATCAATTTTAGAAAGTTTCACAGTTGCTGATTTGGCTATACACTACATGTCAAAGTTTTGACTAATTAAACATTTTTAATAATTGTTTTGAAAGAAGTCTTCATGCTCTCTAAGGCTTAATAAAAACCAAAGTTATATTAAATGCATCCTTACACCAGTCTTCAACATCACACAGTCCTTCAGAAATCATTATGTCATGCTCAATTATTATCTGTTATTACTGGTTCTCAAGGGTTTCGTTTGTTATTATCAGCGTTGAAGGTTTTTGCTGCTTAATATTTTTGTTGAAATGTTTTTAAACCCTGTCTGTTAAAATATTTATAATACAAAATAAAAATGCATGAAATCTGCATGGTTTAACGTTATTGTATTGTATACAATATAATTTTTTTACTGTATTTTAATTAAAGGGATAGTTCACCTAAAAATGTAAATTCACTCACTATTTGCTCTCCTTCAAGTGCTTTCAAACCTGCCTGACTTTCTTTCTTCTGTTGAACACAAAAGAAGATATTTTGAAGAAAGCTGAAAACCTGTAACCATTGACTTCCATAGTAGAAAAAAACAAAACAAATAGTATAGAAGTCAATGATTACCTGTTTCCAGCTTTCTTTAAAATATCTTCTTTTGTCTTCAACAGAATAAAGTGAGTCTGACCTAATATGCCCGTTTTTACAAAATGTAAAGGACGTCTCTGATGTCCTAGAGTGTGTGAGTGAAGTTTCAGCACAAAATACCCCACAAATAATGTTTTATAACTCTTTGAAACTGCGTCTTTTAAGCTTTGGTCCTAATTGTGCCATTTTGGTGACTGTCGCTTTAAATTCAAATGAAATTGTGCTCTTTTCAAAAGAGGGCGGAGCTGCAAATTCCTATGTGTCAGCATAGTGGCAGATTCAAAAACATGACAAGGGAAAGATTGTCACTAATCGGCGGGGCTTTCCCTCCTCTGATGACATGTACAAAAGAAGAATCAAAGTGTTTCTGCAGACTGTTTTTATCAAGTGTGATTATAAAAAATCTAATTAATAAATTTGTATCATTAGAAGCTGGTTATATTCACACACTTTTGCCACACAACTTTGTTTAAACCCCTTATAAAAGTAATTTTTGCATAATAGGTGCCCTTTAAGCTGCTTGCCTTCTCTGTCTCTCAGGTTTGGAACAAGTAAACGGTGAGTAAATGATGACAGAATTGTAATTTTTGGGAGAACTATGCCTTTAAATAAAAGTAGCCCTTGTGAACAAAAGTGACTTCATTGAGAATTAAAAAAAATCTATCTTTTAACTGCTAGTGTTGATGATTTCTCTTGATGTGTTTGTGTCTGTCATTGTGTTTATATGAGGTTGTTTATCTGTATGTATCTGCACAGATGTGGTCTGGCTCTGCAGATTTCGGACATGAAGCAGCTCTGTTTAACTTTGGGAGATGTGACTGTTCCTCTGCCCTCTGAAGTGAAGGCTATCGGCTCTGAGTCTGAGCGAGTGCTGCCTCTAGAAGAGCTGGCCTGCAGGGTCTTACACGCGGCCCATGACTGGACCAGTAAAGGTGAGAGTCGCAAAAACAAGCTTATGACAACACTTCAGTTCCTTTACATGCACAAGACAGAATTTTTATCCACATCTTAAAACTGTTGTCTCTGTTATGGTCAAAGTCCGTTTAAGGCAAGTCATTTCACTAGGCGGCCATCTCAGGCAGTATGCTCGGGCATTCTGTCTGAATTGAGAAACATCAAATTCTCCAAAACTGTTTGCCAAGCTGACGATTACATTACATATTTGAAATCATCAATGAAATTAAACAACAACTGTCTCATAAGTTTCGTTTCTAAACGTTCGAATCAAACAAAATCAGCATTTTTTCAGGTTGCCCGAGCTAACGCGCACTCGAAAGGAACGAGATCTTGACACCAACCTTATTTATGGCTGTTCTACACATTATCATCCTCTGGATAATGCTTTATCAGGTCGTGCTGGTCTTCTGAAGTAATTCACAACTTGGTCTTGATGGCGAATCTCCTCCAGAAATGACAGCGACTCTTTGTTTATA
Source organism: Danio jaintianensis (assembly GCA_903798115.1). Classification (NCBI taxonomy): domain Eukaryota; kingdom Metazoa; phylum Chordata; class Actinopteri; order Cypriniformes; family Danionidae; genus Danio; species Danio jaintianensis. The sequence continues at coordinate 26,458,764 of CAIGQV010000818.1, read as the reverse complement.
AGTTTGTGGCCGTTTGAGTAGTGGCTGTCATGTGATGTGCGTTTGACAGGACGGACTGTACCTCGCGTTCATTTCATACAGATTACAAATCCAAAAAATCTTTTGTTTTCAAGTGTAGTTGGTTCATTTAAAAGTACAGAGTTCAAGCTTTATGTGGATATATTTCTTATGTCTGTGAAGCAAGTACTCACTGAGATTCCAGTGCGTTTGTTGACCACACAAACTGTCATAAAAGCACACGTATGGTCCGAGCTTCTCCCCCGGAGAAACATCAGTCTATAGCGATTGATGATTGGCTCCTGGGGCTTCATTTGCCATATTGACTCAATCGATTCAAAACTATACGAGTGACATGTCTTGTGTATTCTATAGTCTTTGGTTTGGTACAGTATAGTATGGTACACGTTTATTTCTGTTTCTACTGAAAAAAGTACCAAAATAGCAAACCATACTATACCACTTTTTTTGGGACACTTTCGTATGGGTGAATGGCATAAAAGTAGGGTACCAAAATTGCGGAACTAGGGATAGAAGAATGTTGGAAAATCAGCCATTGACCTCCATAGTATCTTGTTTTTTCTGCTATGGATTATAGTCATTTTCCAAAGCGACTTATAGTTGAGGAGGCATTCAGCAATTCAACAAGAAGAGGCAATACACGCAAGAAGCGTTAATTATGCAAAGGAATTATTAGTGCTCTGCTTAGACAATTAAGTGCTTGAGTAAAGGTCTTTGCACACTGAAGTCTAAAATTGTCGTATGAGTTTTTTTCTTGTTCACATGCGAAAAATTCGTCACGTAAACAAACCTTGCACACTGAGTCCGATGCGTATTAATTAATCCATTACGATAAAACGCAAAACATTTTGGAGTCAGTTCAAGCAGTGATACTTCTCCTCTCTCTTCTCTAAAGTAGAAAAAGAAAGAGGGATAGGCTGCATATTGTGTTCATCCAATACTGCATAGAGAGGAAGGAGAGTTCAGCTCATTGTCAAAGAGATGCACTATGATTATCCCAAAATGCAAAGTTTATTTCAGGAAATTAGTGGAATTTTGATACATTGCTTGTGATACTTCACACATTCATGGATGTAAACAAATCCTGAACAGAGACTGGCAGTACCTACAGACAATGTAATAGATGGTGGCCGAGTTGACGTGCCGAAGCAACAAACCGAAAGCGGACCATGCTTTCTATTATAATGTCTATGGGCAGTATGTCAGATGTATGAACAGACACACACACACACCAAGCAGCAGCAGGGCAGAGGTGCACCAGTCACTGAATCCAGCATATAGACCATTTCAATGTGGCGATGTCACTGGCCCATGAAAATTTCCTGCTTGTTGTCAAACCATTTCATAACTGTAACAAGAGGCAATTCAATAATAACTTTACGTTAAAACAGCCGCCATAGGATTATTTATCAACATTTGGACTTTTTTGGATTCTCAGAAGCTGTGGAAATTAAAAATGTAAAACAGGAAGTACGTTAGGACCATTGTTTTTGTTTACATCCCTCAAAATGGTCTATAGTGGTTCTCAACTGTCCGCCACATTTTATCTTTATTTTATGCACTGTGTTTGTCCTAAAGTTATCTAGCTCAAATGACGGCATTTTGTATTTTGCTTTTCGGTGGCTCTGAACTGTCAAAACACCTCTCAAAGCTCTTTTTCGGATGCGAAAAGCGGAAAAAAACGAACCTGGTTCGAATTTTTTTATGACGGACGAAAATTTCGGAGGCAGTGTGTCAATACGATTCACACAACATGAGGTCAAATTTATTTTTTAATGTGCAAAAATTACGGACGAAAATTTCTTTTTTTAAGAGAAGAGTGTTTCTTTAGGTGATTTGTCAAGTCCACTCACCGGTGTGAAGCACAGTTTGTAAATGCACAATGTTTTTTTTTTTTTTTATATATGGAGTGATTGTAAGTAAGTGTCTGGTGCAAATGTGCAAAACTGGTGTCGATGTTGATGGCTGATTTTTTTTCCAACATTCTTCATAATACCTTTAAATTCAAATGAGGTGCTCTTTTTAAAAGAGGGCAGAGCTACAAATGCCTGTGTGTTAGCATAGTGGCAGATTCAAAAACAAGACTAATGCTCCTATGCTAATGAGGGAAAGATCGTCACTAATGGGCGGGCTTTCCCTCTCTGATGACACATGCAAATGAAGAATGTCAAAGTGTTTCTGCAGACTGTTTTTATCAAATGTGATTATAAAAAATCTAATTAATACATTTTTACCAGTAGAAGCTGGTTATATTCACAGACTGCTGCCACACAACTGTTTAACCCCTTATAAAAGTGATGCATAATAAGTCACCTTTAAACTGCTTGCCTTTACTGTCTGGTGTGCAGATGTGAAGCTCCGGACTCCGTTTCTGATGCCCAAGAATCTGCTGGATGTTGTTCAGTGGCCTCTGGGTCACTGTCACCGCTGCAGTCAGCCCATGTTCACCATTATCTACCCCAAACTCTTCCCACTCAAAGAGACCGCCCTCGCTGGAGTGCACAGGAGGTACTGATACAGACACCACACAGTAGTACCATTATATTTACTATTATACACATTTGCTGTTATATTTTATGTAGCATCTTTTTATTTAAAGTTTCTATGCACTACACTTTTTTTTGTTTGTATAATTTTTTTTACTTGAGGTTCATTTATAGAATTATTCAAAGTATCTTAAAATTGGAAAAATCATCCTTCTTCTGATTAAACAACTGTAGACTTCAATGCATAAATAACATTTATTTTAAATCATATTTTACTGTTCAAAGAAGTATGTACGATTTTCTTGCTAAAAAAATAAATAAATCCTTTTCTTTTAAACTTTCAATTCATCAATGAATTCATCAAATGTTTATAAAGGTTTCCACAAACATATTAAGCAGCATTACTGTTTTTACAGCAGTTACGATAACAATAATAATAGTAGATATGTTTATTTAGTATTAAATCAGCGTATTCGAATGATTTGATCAGGTGACTCTCACTGGAGTAATGATGCTAAAAAAATTCAGCTTTGATTTCAAATAAATATATCAAAATAGAAATGTTTCTTTTAAATTGTATTAATATTTGACATTATTTCTATTTTTATGCTATGCTTGATCAATGCGGCTTAAATGCATTGCTTAAATCTTATAAATGCAGATTTGGCTAGCATAAAAGTATCTTACAGATCCCAAACTTAAATGGTTTTATATGCTCCTTTAAATGCACATGTAATCTGGAATACTATTCATACTTCAGTTGAACTTTATTTTACAGTTTGTGTACGTACTTACACTGTAAAAAGCTTTTAGTTGACTGATAAGTGAGTAAACCCGTTGCCTTAAAATGATGCATTAAATATACAGTGTGCATAATTATAAAAATGTAAGTCAACTTAACAGTTCCAGGTTACAATGTGTTAACTCACTTTTTTAAGTAGTCAACTTGTTGCTTTTAAGGCAATCTAATTTAATTTTTAAAAGTAACAAATCACTTTTTACAGTTTACCTAAGAAACTATTAAGTTATACTAGGTTAAGGGATAGTTCTAGTTTAATTAATGACTATGTAGTATTTACATCTGAAACTGGTTTGTAAAATAAACTGCTACCCACACTGTTTTAAATTATTTCCTTCAGACTCTTAGTCCATATCCGAAAACATAACAAATCAAAAAATACAAATAAAACACCATACAATTATAAATATAATAATATTATTTTTAAAAACATACAAACATTTATTCCAGTGCTTCCAATACCAGGAGTGGTACTTAGTATCACTTAGTGTGGGATCACTTAAAACCTTTAGAATTGTATTTCTTGATATATTTCAACATTTAATATATATATCAACACATAAAACTATACATATATTTTCTAAACAAGTGAGAAAATACTTATTTATTTACCAAACGCACGTTATATTGCATTCAGAAACACTCTCTGCTCGTTCTCTTTGTTTTCCCTGTCGACCCGTGTCACTTCCTCTATCTCCTCATCTTCGCGCTCGTGTGATTGGCTGAAATGAGCTGTGCTTTACTCCGCTGGCCGCCATGTTCCATCTATAATGCAACGCTGTGGTTTTGCTCTCAACGTTCAGCAGCGTAACCCAATCATCCTGCTGCACTGCTGCTCTCAGCTACTTCACGTGCATTAAGAGATCTAATCCACTTCACAATTACCTCTCACCCACTGCTGTTTTAAAGAGAGAGAGAGAGAGAGAGAGAGAGAAGCAATTTGTTTAACGGATGCTTTTCCATTTGCTTCTTTATGCTCTGTGTTTTCAGTCTCGTGTCATCAGGTTAGCCGTGTTTGTGAAAGCGCACCAGTAAAGTCTTGTTGTTTCAATATTACTTCATTAAACAGTCATGAAAAAGCATATTATAGGAGTTAAAATTACCTGTGTTTATATGCGCATGCATTAATTAGCATATTCTGATAAGCTCATGGTAAAAGTGCATAAAAGGGATTTCAAACCATCAACTTTTTCTGTCAGATAGCTTTGTTTAAAGTCTGCATGAACCGGAAGCTGAAACCATTTATTTGTTCATATTGTGACGCATTTCCTAGATAAACGAAATATTAAATGAGAAAACAGTGGGCGTGGCTTGTTTCTTCTACTGCGAGCTGATTGGATGTAGTAAAGTAGGCATTTCATTGAGAAAGATTGGGAAAAGGGTTTGGGGAGAGTTATTATAACCTAACAGACACCTCCTCCTCACTATTTCTGTTTGTTGTCATAGCGTTGACAGTTGGAGGGACTTGGTTAAGTATGTTAGCCATGCCCAATATCTCAGACAGACCTAATCTGAGAATTTGGGCTCTATTTTAATGATCTAGGCGCAAAGTCTAAAGCGCACGGCGCAAAAACATTAATTGCGTGTCCAAATCCACTTTTGCTATTTTAAGGATGGAAAAATACGCTCTGCACCCTGGCGCATGGTCTAACAGGGTTGTGCTTATTCTCTTAATGAGTTATGGGTGTGTTTTGAGAATAATGTGCATTAAACCAAACAGAGTCTCGTCTCCCATTCCCTTTAAGAGTTAGTTGAGTCGCGGCATGGCGCATTTGCTATTTACATGGTGGACTTTGTAAGTGGAAAAACTGAACGCTTCACTATCGAGAAAACAGTTTAACAGACCATTTGCGCAAGGATAAAGAATGAGCCTCCTCCATTCGGCCACTTTACTTTCTCTTTACTTACTTGTACTCTTTACTTTACTCCTTTACTTTCGTGGATAAGGAAACGGTGTTGTATGCACTCCACTGAAGACATCCATTAGTCTACATAATTAATTTTGTTTGTTAAGCGCAAAGATTTGTTTGAAAACTGTTTCTAAATTCAGTTCTAATTTCCAGCAAATGAATAAATGAACAATAATAATGTAGTGTGCTCAATAAAATTGACATATGTTAAAACACACTTAATTCCTATTCTTATGCCTCATATGGTGATGCATACGTCTCCAAAACCCGACAGGAGGACAAATCTAAAGTTGTTTTTATTAAGACAAATATAAAAATGCATAAAATAAATAATACTGCTACTAATAATAACATTATACAAATGCAAATTGTCATGAATAAACTGAAGAAAAAAAACCCGAGATGAAGAAGGCATGGAGGCAGTGGTTTTGATATTTATGTAGAAAAGAATAATTTTTGTAACATTTTAATCCTTTAATTTTTCTCATATGTAAAGATATTTGTGTATTGCTGTACATCCTGTGTGTATTAAGCAATGTGTACGCTTTGAACCTGCATATGCGCATAACTAACACGCTCTGCGCTGGACTTTAGAGCAGCTTTTAGTTAGTCAATGGCACGGTCTATTTCAGTTCTTCAAAATAGCAACGCGCCAACAATGTGCCCTAACACACCTCCTTTTTAGACCAGCACACCCATGAGTCCACAAAGTGGCGCAAATGGATTTGCTATATAAACAACGTGGCGCAAAACGTGAAAATTACAGTTGTGCTGGTCTGAAAATAGCAACAAATTGCGCCAAACAAGTCTTGCGCCTTATTGCGCCGAGTGTATGATAGGGCCTGCTAACTGAAAACGAACAGCAAGTGCATTTTCAGATTTCAATTAAAGATTACAAGGGCAAACCTTTTTTTTCTTAATGACATGCACAGATGAATTGTTTGCCACAACACTAGCAAAGTGAGCTAACAAAATCAATATGTTAGTTTTGATTTCATATGTACTTTAAAGGTGCAATATTGTTTTCAGAAAGCATTTTTGTCTCTTCAAATCCTGATCGCAATCATTAAATTAAGTAGTCCAAATGTATTTATATTAGGGTTGTTAAAAATATGACAATGGCTAATCAGCTGTGTTTCAGAAGGCACTCCAATGTTAGCATTAAATGGACGTGTTTTTTTTTTTTCAGTACCAATTGGTCAACTAGGACTAAATTAAGTAATTAATTATTTTTTAAACAAGTCTTTTCTGCTCACCAAGCTTGGATTTATGTGATTCAAAGTACAGCAAAAAATATTTCAAATTGTATTATTTAAAAATAACTGTTTTCTATTTAGATTAATTTCTGTGATTTCAAGGCTGAATTTTTAGCATGATTACTCCAGTCACATGAACCTTCAGAAATCGTCATAATATTCTGATTCTGAAAAATTGAATCACATTAAAAGTGCTCAAAACATACAAATGTGTACGGTGCAGTATTTCTTCAAATAGTTAAATGTCTTGAAATACAATTGTTTAAAAATAATAATATTAATTTTCGACCTTTTTTTTTAAAATCAGAACTTTTAACAGAAAGAAAATTTTCATAAAAATGGTCGGATAAAGACTTTACTCAAGTGATATGTGCATATAATCAATCATAAGTAGCTTTTCTCTCTTGCTCGTCTTACCCAGAAGCACAGTGAGTTTTGTAGCGTACTGCTGCTCCAGCCAGTGTGTGAGCACGTTTGACCTGCAGGCCTGACGATGGACCTCCATCAACACTCATCAGCTTTTATCTTCACTGAGGACTTGAAGAATCTCAAACCAGACAGACAGACAGAGAATGCTGACACCTGTCTGAGCTTCAGAAACACACCCCACTGTCCAGCATCCTGAAGAACAAAACCAGCATTCGGGTAAACCTAATGATATTTCACAAATGAACGTAGAATGAGAATCAGTGTATTGTTTGTTTTGGGATGATTACGGTTTACTGTTACCAAAAAGTTGCATACTGTGCTGTTCAATAGTTAATCGTGACTAACTGCGTACAGATTAAAAGTTTGTATCTACATATGTAAATATGTGTGTATATTTATTATGTATGTAGACATGGACAAACATTCATGTATATACTTTGCATCTATTTATAAATAATTATGTCATATATAAATATGTCATGTATAAATATTTTGTAAACATTCGATGTGTGTACATGGATGTGCTACACACAAAATTATTAAGTAAACGCAAACTTGTATGCGATTACTCATGATTAATCGTTAAACGGCAGAGAAACAAAATGCTCATTCAGATAGGATTGTTTTGGGATTATTATGGTTTACTGTAATCAAAAAGTTGCACACTGTAACATTTATTCTGTGTTTCAGAGTAGTGCTGTTCAACAGTTAATCGTGACTAATTGCGTACAAATTAAAAGTTTGTATTTACATAATATATGTGCATTTACTGTTTATATTTATTATGTATATAGAAATGCACATGCATACATATATGTACATATATTTGCATATATATAAATATATTATATATAAATATTTCATGCATAAATATTTTGTAAACATTCTATGCGTATACATGGATGTGCTGTACACACAAAATTATTACTTAAACACAAACTTAATTTTGTATGCGATTAGTCACGATTAATCGTTAAACAGCAGAGAATCTAAATGCTCAGTATTGTTTGTTTTGGGATTATTATGGTTTAGTGTACTGTATAGTTTGTTCTGTGTTTCAGAGTAGTGCTGTTCAATAGTTAATCGTGACTAACTGCGTACAAATTAAAAGTTTGTATTTACATAATATATATGCTTTACTGTGTATATTTATTATATATATAGAAATGCACACATACATGTATATACTTTACATATATTTGCATGTATAAAATATATAAATATAATATAAATAAAAAATGTATGTATAAATATTTTGTCAAAATTCTATGCGTATACATGAATGTGCAGTACACACAACAGAGTTTATTACATAAACGCAAACTTCATTTTGTATGCGATTAGTCAAGATTAATCATTAAACAGCAGAGAATCAAAATGCTCAGTATTGGGGTTTTTGGGGGAATATTACGGTTTACTAAAACCAAAAAGTAGCAAACTGTAACATTTATTCTGTTTAACTATTAACCGTGACTAATCACGTATAAAATCAAAGTTTGTATTTACATAACATTTGTGCATATACATTAGTGTTGTCACAATACTGGAATTCGATACCAATCGGTACTGAAATCTAACATTTGAGCGCTGTTGAGCGCATTCTTAAACAACGCTGATTTGCCATTGTGTTCACGTGCTCAACAGAAATGACTGTGATTGGCCGTGAAGGTCATCAGTTCACCAAACTCACCATTGTTTAATGAGTGTAACCACAGATACAGGGACACTGGAGTCATTTAAAGCGGCAAAGATCAGCTGGTCTGTCTATAAGCTGACATACTAGCGATCCACTCAGCTGATCTTCACGACTTTAAAATGCTCCAGTGTCTCTCTATCTGTGGTTACACTCAGTAAACAGCGGTAAATTCGGTGAACTGATGACCTTCACGGCCAATCACAGTAATTTCTGTTGAGCACGTGAACACAATGGCAAATCAGCAGTGTTTAAGAACGTGCTCAAATGTTAGTGGAAAATGGACGTTTTTAAAATTTCAGTACCGTGTGGTATCGAATTCCAGTATCGTGACAACACTGGCTATGTATATTTATTTTGTATATGTAAATGCATACACATACATATACTTTAAATATATTTGCATTTATATTAATATTTATATAAAATTTTATGTATGAATATAAATAAAACATTGTGTATGTATATATATATATATATATATATATATATATATATACATATACATATACATATACATATATATATACATATATATATATATATACAATACACACAAAATTAAACTTTTATTTTGTATGCAATTAGTCATGATTAATCACTAAACAACACTATTTCAGAGATCAGGTAAGTAGGTAAGATATGGATATTCTGCATTGTTCTCTTAAAAGTGTTGCTTACGAGATGAAAATTCATATCTCACTACCGTTTTAAACCATGACCCAATACTTTCCTTTAAAAGTGTCTTTTTTGGGTGTCATTTCAATCTGAGGCTCATAAAGAAATGTGTGTGCGTGCGTGCGCGCGTGCGCGTGCGCGTGCGCGTGCGCGTGTGTGTGTGCGTGTGTGTGTGCGTGCGCGTGTGCGTGTGCTGTTATAAGAAAATCAAGGGTGTTGTTGTGTATGTGTATGTTCCGGGTTTTTCCCTGAAGCTCTGACTGCAGACTATATGAAGTGCCAATTGTCTTTTATGAATAATTGATTGTTGTCATTGAAGGCAGCTTCGGGGATAGCACTATTTTTGTGTAAGATGATGTTTTCAGAAGATATGAATTGTGGAGATTTGTTGGTGTTACACTACAGCTGTGGGTGAGTCAGTATGTATCAGCATTCTGCAGCATTTTTTCAATGTGTCTAATATCCTTAGTCCCCTTTAAAAGACATGATTGACAAGTCATTGACTTTATAGCTAAATTAATATGTCTGGATGTCACTGTTACGGTTTGTCTTAAAAACCTTTCTGCATTTTAAAAATGTTCACAATGTTATTCTTGTTTAGTTTTACCAATTATTACTGGATAATTGTGCTCTTGTTTGAATGCTTGGCAATAATAACAATGTTTAAAACATCACTAGTGTTTTTTTACTATGTTTTTGGTTGCTTTTCTGGACTTTGAACGTCTCTGGACCCTTGCTGTATATGTACACTGTAAAAAAATATATTCTTAAATTAGCAGTTTTCTGTATTTTGTGATTCATGTTTTTATTTTTTTTTCCCCCTAAGAAGACCTTGATCTTTCTTCCAACAACTTTAAACTTTGAAAAGTTCGAAAAGGTGACTTTTATTAACATTTTTAATCGTTTACAGTGATATATGGTCTGGGTTGGTGTTGTATATTACACTACAAAAACCTTGTAATAAACTGCCAGTACATTATGCTACTTATTTTACAGACTTCATATTATTTCTTATACATTATATTATTTTAAACTACTAAAATATCAATAAAAGTCACTTTGTTAAACTGTAGAGTTGAGTTTTCAACATCAAAAGTCAACAGAGCAGAGATCAAGCTCCCATAATGCGATTCACAACCGTAAATAAACCGAAAACACATGAATCACAAAATACGGAAACTGTTAATTAACAGATATTTTTACAGTGTAGGATGAGAGGGCTCCAGGATTTCATCTAAAATACCTTAATTTGTGTTCTGAAGATGAACAAAGGTCTCAGAGGATTAGACCAACATGAAGGTAAGTAATTAATAACAGAAATCTAATTTTTGGTTGAACTAACCCTTTAAGTCATTTTAAATCTAACATGTTCAAATGCCAGTAAACAGACTACTTAGTTAAGTAACCTTGAGTGCTTCATTTGAATACCATTCGTATATCAATTTTGGACCTAAAAAGACAAATTCATATGCAATAAGACCAGCCACAGAACCTATTGTGTCCACACCTAGTAAATCCTGAGGATAGACACCAAAAGTAGGCCTGTCACGATATCTATTTTTTGTTGGACGATATATGTTGGCCACTCATTATATAATGCCAGAATGACAATATAATATTTTCATAATGCAAGTACACTCTTCTAAAGAACACATCATATTTTATTCTTAGGAATATTTAATTTAATTATAGTCATTTTAACAATTTAATAATTAGGCACTGGAATCAGAATCTGAAAACGCATATCCTAAATAAATAAATAATAAATGTTAACAAAAAAGTGCAAGGTAAAAAGTAACAGAGGCTGTGATATCTGCTGCCAGATCTATTTTCAGTTGTCAGACACCCACATGAAAATATACTATAGTAATTTATCTATACTATAATGTTTTTTTAACCATACTGACAGACACCTCCAATAGAGAGAGAGATGTTGCGCAATCAGCTAAAATGTTGCTAGAATTGGTTCTTATGTATGGGCGATATATATTTTGCATCACCAAAAATAATTGAGGTCATGTCCAGGTGTTGTGCGATGTTGATATATTTATTATTGTGACAGGCCTAACCAAAAGTGGGTTTGCGCTAATGCAAGCTGTTTGCAAATCTGCCTAATGCTTGTGATGTTTTTTGTTTCTTCTGTACATCATCTGGAAAGTCTCAGAGAACAGAGATTTCAATGAAGTGTCTGCTCTAAGGCTCTGAGGCTAGAAGAAGTGTTAATTTACCGTGTTTTACTCATTGGTGTTTCTAAGACTGCTCAAACAAGCTTGCTCTATTATGATGTAAGAGAGCCCTTGAAAACAAATATGATTTCTAGTTTTGTGTTCGAGTAAAACAAGTTAAAGTGGAGTGATTTTATTGTTTGGTATTGACATTTCTTGCTTATATAAAATAGTTTCTCATTTCGATTAGCATAAAATAACAAAAAAGGTACCATGTTTTAAGACGTGTTTGTGTACTTGTTTATGTGATTTATGAGGACATAAATTTGTATAATGACACGGTTATGACCTATGTATTACACTGTAAACAATGCAGGGTTCCACACAATGTTGTCCCATCACAAATCGATTAAGTTAACTTAACAAATTTAAGTAAATTGAACAAAACAATTAAGTTTCCCCACAAAAATCTCAAGGTTTTTGTTGTTTCAGCTCATTTTAAATAAGTAGATTGAACAAGCAGCAGAGTTGCTCAATGTTGAAGTGGTTTATGAGTGATTTAAAACTGTTTAAGATCGTACTTAGCAGGTTTTTATCCACATTCAAAATTTGGATGGAGTTATAAGGCCATATAATTAGCCTTACAGTATAAAAGACATTAAGCCTAAGGAGAATCATAAAAACCTCTGTGTATGTGTGATTCGAGGCCTATAATATTTGTATCAGTTAACATCACCATTATGGTTTGTAAATATATGCAAATATGATCATATCTAATTATTTGTGCTTTAGTTATGTTTACATTTCAACTTACAGGAGCAATTAAAGCATTTTGAAACATAATTTTATAACAGAACAATTTTATACCAGAAATGATTCGCTGAAATCAAACTTTTCTGCATTATTTTACATGAATTAAGACGAGCAAATATCTCTCCTCATACAGTCTGTATGAAGCTGTGATCCTGCATTGTCATTGCCTTCACTGAGGCTGCGGTGTTCAGTCTTTAGACAGCTCATAAATCAGCCTGAATGAAGCTTGTCTTGTAATATATTTTTCTGTCTCAGACTCTATATTTCCTCCTGACAGGCCAACAGATGTCTCTCCTGCCTTCTCTTCATCTTCTCAACTAAATCTCCAAGATGATGTTTTTTTTTCGTTTTTGTTTTGTTGTCATCTGGTCAAGTAGATACATTTTTGATTATTAGTACACTGATTCTCCTTTTGAAAGTAAAGAAACAGAAATACATTTATTATTGTTATTGTAATAATAGAATATAATAAAAATAAGTTGTCTTTTACGTTCATGGATATGAATATTTTATTTATATTTTATGCACAAATGTGGTTTTTATTTAGTGCTTGGTGTCCTCAAAACTGTTCTTATATTGATATGCAAATTAATTAATTAAATATATCTTAATATAATATATCTGTAAAATAATATAATTATAAGAATAAATAATAACAAATATTTGTTACACTAATTAATTAATGACATGTCCAACACATTTTTTTGTTTTGCAAATATATATATTTTTTACTGTACTCAATACTAGATAGATAGATAGATAGATAGATAGATAGATAGATAGATAGATAGATAGATAGATAGATAGA
>CAIGQV010000818.1:26387340-26445699 GCA_903798115.1 Danio jaintianensis | reverse complement strand
AGATAGATAGATAGATAGATAGATAGATAGATAGATAGATAGATAGAAAATAGTTTTCAAATTTGTAAACAGCAAGAAAATGCTAATTTAGAATAATTTATTAATTTATTGTTACTTGTTTCTATGTGAGATTTACTAGCATTTTCTTACAAAAAATGTTTTAATAACAGTTTTTCTACACACATAAACATATATTACTTTATTGCTTCATTGAATTGTGGAGATTTGCTGGTGTTACGCTACAGCTGTGGGTGAGTGTCATACAGTCAGTATGTATTGCATTATACACTTTATTGCTTTGTTTATAAGTAAATAAAGCAAAGATTTTTGATGCATGTTTGCAAGAAAGCACAATTTTAGTTTTTCTTATGTAATAATGTTTAATTCTGTGAGTACTTGTTTTGTTACTTGTCATTATTATTTTTAACCAGATGTACTAACTGAGTGAAAGTCGTTTAATCAAAATCTTGTAATATATATAAAAATTATGAAGTTATATGAAACAATCCACAATAGCACAAATAGTTGCACTTATATATAGATTTTATTTGCATATGTCCTTAAAAAGATTCATTTCTATATTTTAAAAGCACAAATTATATGTTCATCATTATAATCATATAAGATTCATTCATTCATTTTCTTTTCGGCTTAGTCCCTTTATTAATCAGGGGTCGCCACAGCGGAATGAACCGCCAACTTATCCAGCATATGTTTTATGCAGCGGATGCCCTTCCAGCTGCAACCCATCACTGGGAAACATCCATACACACTCATACACTACGGACAATTTTAGCTTACCCAATTCACCTATACCACATGTTTTTGGACTTGTGGGGGAAACCGGAGCACCCGGAGGAAACCCACTCGAACACGGGGAGAACATACAAACTCCACACAGAAATGCCAACTGACCCAGCCGGGGCTCGAACCAGCGACCTTCTTGCTGTGAGGCGATTGTGCTACCCACTGCGCCACCGTGCTGCCCATATGTGATTCATCATTTCATTATTCATATCTCTCAATTTTGCATGCACCAATGTGTTTATCTTGTGTGTTAAATTTAGACAGACAGATAGATAGATCGATAGATAGACTGAGAAAAAAATATTCATTGATTTGCTTAATTTAAGCTAAGTGATCGCGAACAATTTATATGGGCCGAATTTAAACAAACAAATTAAATTTAGTTTCTTTTGTTCAACCTAATTGTTTTGTTTGAATTCAGCCCATATACATTGTTATCTTAAAAGAATTTAGTAAATCCAATCAATCTTTTTTTTTTTCAGTGTAGCTTAAATGAAAAGTTGATCTATATGATACTTCACCTGTGTGATGTTGTGTAATTATTGCTCATGTATATGCGGTGCTCCTGTTATGATCTGCTGTCACAGGAGCCCGGATCAATATGTGTGTGTGTGTGTGTGTGTGTGTGAGGCTTTGGTTTGTGAAGGGCACTGATGTCGGAGGAAGGAGGAGCCCGGAGATCTGATCATCCAGCAGCGCGTGCACGACACCGGCAATGACTCGCGAGAATAAAACACAAGAAACCTGACGCTGTCTGAACGCTTTCCTCCGCTTTTACGCTTCTTTTTGTCTTTCTCCAACTCGGAAAACACCCGGCTGAAGGTAAGAGCTCTCTGAATGTTGCTGTAATGAGTCAAAAGAGCGTTGGCTGTCCCCCCCCCCCAGTCACAAAGTACGGTAATTTCGCATCGATTTAATTCGCTTGAAACATCACTTGAGTGACGTGCGGGTGTGTGACGTCATCGGAGCTCGTATTTTTGCGTGTTTTTGTTGTCAGTGATGCTTGAAAAAGAAGTAAAAAGTTGCTTCCACTTTGGTTGTATGAAGTGGATTCAATTAATTGGAGTGTAGTCGTGTTTTGTGTGAGAATTAACCTAATTTTAGTACAAATAATATTTAAAAACACGTTAAATCATGTTAACCACAAATTAATCATGATTTTGCTTTATTAACCATAGTTTAACTGTGGTATTTGTATTAGAACTGTGGTTATAGCTTGTAATCAGTACGCTGAAAAGCATGGTTACTACACTTTTACTATAATATAATAAAATCCATGGTTAATTTTTGTGAAGGTCTATCAGCAAAATACTGGCTGTAAACTCTCAGAGAATCACACAGAATATGTGAGTATAGTTGTTAGTTTTGCATAGGCTATTGAGGCATTCTGTGGCTGAAGTGTCCAGTTAAGTGACTCTTAAGCTTAATACATATTGAAAAAATAAAGAAAATATCAAGTGTATTTATGGATATACTATTGAGCATGTAGGCATTGAAGTAGAGCGGTGCTTTTACATAGTTAATGTGATGAACTGCAGTACACTAAAAACTACTGCTACACTTAAAAATAACATTGGCATGGCACACGTTTAATATTAAAAACGGAAAATTCCTTTCTATTTTGAACATAAAAGAAGATATTTTGAAGAAAGCTGGAGACCGGTAACCATTGACTTCCATAGTGTTCGTTTTCCTGCTATATGGATGTAAATAGTTCTTAAAAATCTCTTCTTTAGTGTTCAACAGAATAAACTCATAAAGGTTTTGATCCACTTGAGGGTGAATAAATAAAGAGTACATTTTTGAGTGAACTATCCCTTTAAGGCAACATCAGAAAAGCAGTAAATTCAGCATAATGTAAAATCTACAGTTCAAAAATTTGATTGTTTTAACCCAGATTTGTGTAAAATATGGACAATCCCAACCTTTCAGTAATTGAAATATTTACCTCAGCGGTTGAATTCATTCATTCATTCATTTTCCTTCAACTTAGTACCTTTATTTATCAGGGGTTGCTACAGCGGAATGAACCGCCAACTTATCCAGCATATGTTTTACACAGCCGATGCCCTTCCAGCTACAATCCAGTACTGGGAAACACCCATACACTCTTACATTCACACACACACATACACTACAGCCAATTTAGTTTATTCAATTCACCTATAGCACATGTCTTTGGACTGTGGAGGAAGCTGGAGCACCCGGAGGAAACCCACGCCAACACGAGGAAAACATGCAAACTCCACACAGAAATGCCAACTGGTCCAGCCAGGGCTTGAACCAGCGACTTTCTTGCTGTAAGGCGACAGCGCTAACCACTGAGCCACCACGCACCCCCATTTCTATATGTATGTAAATATATTTGGACCATTGTATACTGTGTGTTAAATGAAATTTTAACTCTTTGTTTGCTGGCATTGATCTGGTTGCAGGCAAATGTACCTTTTCAAGAGGCAAGCACTAATGTCATGACATTGATTCTCTACATTCTACATCTCATTCACATCTGTTTCACCACCTCAGATTGTTAGCATTTAATCCTAAGCTTTACCTAAAGCTCAAAATTTATAGTCTAGTTAGACTGCTTGTCCTTGAAAACTAATATGTTGGTTTTTTATGTGTAATTTTCTATTTAATCCGTTAAAGTGCTGCTATTATGCTTTCTCGGATATTACCTTACATGTAGTGTTTGAGTTTTTAATCTCACAAAAGAACAAATTCTGCCTGAAAACAGCCTGAAATTAGTTGTCAGTCTTTTCTTCTTATTCCCTGCACAAACCTTTTCTATAATGCCAGTCTAGGGGTTTTACTTCTTCCTGCAAACAATATATTTATAGCTGAGGCCTGGAGGAGTTTGGTTTGTGTTGTTGATTTGTCAAGAAAATTCCGTTTCAAATCCACTTTGTATTCCCTTCCAAAGGATGAGACCTCAGGTTTAAATTTGTATGATAAAACTGCTACCAAACTTATATTGTTACTATTCTTGTGCATACAAGTGCTAGGAAAGCCTTTATAGCTGAAATTCAGAGAGGTGTTTGGTTTCCAAGACCCGCTGTAAGCAATAGACCAATCACAACAGACTAGGCCAATCATCTGACGAATCAGAGCAGAGCAGGCTCTATGACAAGCGGAGTTTAAAAAGACCAGATCCTTGAATCAACTATTTTAAAAACTTAGATTAAAAAAAAGATGCATATTATGACTTATGAAAAATTAAAGTGTTTTTTGACCTTGAATGGATGGAAATTGATAATAGGAGACCTCCCTAACAACATAAGGAACTTTTAAAGGGGATCTATTATGGCCCTTTATCAGTAGCGGGCAAGCTTAACTGGCGCTGTAGGCAAACGACGGTCGTGCGGCCCTCACGGTGTTCGTGCCGGGGACGAAAGTGAAGAGCGGGGCAGGGGGGGTGTTGGTGGTTATTGCGGATGAAAGGGAAGAGCCCGGGGGGAGGTTGGTTTTGGGGGCTGGGGGGTTGGCGCGGACGAAAGTGAAGAGGGGGGGGATGTGTCCCCATGCTGTCCCTAGCAAGATGCCACCCTCAGCGATCGCCCACATTGCCCTTTATTCAAGGTGTAAAATAAGTCTCTGATGTCCCTAGAGCGAGTACGTGAGGTTTCAGCACAAAATACCACACAAATAATTCTTTGAAACTGCAAATTTTAGGCTTTAATCCAAATTGGGCTGTTTTGGTGAATGTTGCTTTAAATTCAAATGAGATTGTGCTCTTTTCAAAAGAGGGCGGAGCTGTAAATGCCTATGTGTCACTATAGTAGCATATTCAAAACTAATGGCAGGCGGCTGCTTCTAACTCAGGGCTGTTTATGCTCATGAGGGAGAGATTACTAATGGCCGGGGCTTATAGTATAAAAAAAGTATAAAAAGAGAATGTCAATCAAGTGTGTTTATAAAAAATAGAATTAATACATTTTTACCATTAGAGGCTGGCTATATTCACACACTGTTGCCACACAACTGTGTTTAAACCCCTTTTAAAAGTGATTTTTGCATAATAGGTCCCCTTCAAAATACAAAAATTGGTGCATTTTGAATTTCATTGAGTGTATTTTGGAAACACTTTAACAAAAAGATTCCGTTAGTTATAATGAACGTACATTTATTACAGTATTTATTCATCTTTGTCAACGTTAGTTAATTAAAATAAAGATGTTCACTGTTAGTTCTTCTTAACTCACAGTGCATTAACTAATGTTAACAAGCATGCATTTTAATTGTAATAATGCATTAGTAAATGTTGAACTATGATTAATAAATGCCGTGAAAGTATTGTTCAATCTTAGTTTACATTAGTAACTAGAAGAACGTTATTGTAAAGTGTGACCAGCATTTCTTCTAACTTAACCTATTTCAGATAAATGAACTGAATACTATATATGTGTGTGGGTATGTGTGGTCAGAAGCAACAAAAGAGCCATAAACTTCTGTCTGACGGCCTCTCCACACATGTGTGAAAGTAAATAGATTGACCATCTTTCAGAAATTATTTTCGATAAATACCAAAATCGAATGTAATTGTCTCTAAATGTTGGCTCCTCGGTCAGGCTTCCTGCAGACCCATGAAGCTTGCTTTTGTCAAGTGTAAAAAGAAACGTCTGCGCTTTTGCCAAATCAAACTGTACATTAGATTTGAGGAAGGAGCATGAGTGTGCTTTATTAGACTGACTGTTAGGATTCAGTGATCGCCGCCAAACCTGAGAGCTTGAGGCTTGGCTCTGTGCCTCGGGGACTGCACTGCCAGCTACTCCACGCTTTGTTATTGCTTGTGGGATTTTTGGCAGTGCTTAAAACACGATATAATAGTGGATATTTAGGCTATGTGGCATATGTTATTGTGCTAGAATGCACGGGGAAAGAATGCTGGGTTTTTGTAACCCAATGTTGGGTCAAATATGGACAAATCCAGCGTTGGGTTAATTTTACAGTTACATTTAAATTGCTCTTTTTAACCCAATGGTTGAGTTTGTCCATATTTGAGCCAAAGTTGGGTTACAACAACCCAGCAAGAAAGAAGAATGTCTGTTAGAAAAATGTTAAGATATTAAGGTCAGTTTGTGAAAATAGTGTTGATGTTTTTGATCTATAAAATGTTATTCTTGGATATTTTACTTTATTATTACAGGATTCTTTGATATAAATGAGTCTGATTAGTCTGATTTAAAAATGTTTCTTGCGCAATGCCATACCTGTCAACTCTCTCGTTTTTGCTGGGATTCTCCCGTATTTCACCATTTTATATCCCACTATCATCCCTTTTAAGTATTTTCCCATATTTCTCCCGTATTTTTAATATTTCTATGAAAAAAGTGAAAGTAGCATCAAAGAGCCCATCTCAAATGTGATATAATTGCAAGAGCTGTTAAGGGAATTATGCTTTTGCTTTATATTGGCTTGAAAGCACGTTGAAATTAATATTAAAATGGCTGCATTCATTCCCTTTCCATTATCAACCGTCGCCCTTCCTATGCAGACTCTGAATCAGTCATGTAAATCAGCCTTAACGGTGCTGACTGACAGACGCGCTCCGTAGTGATAAAGACACTGTTCCCAGATCAGCTTCTGTACACACGATTTGAAGAGGAGCAAAAGTGGACACTTTAGGATTTGGGTGTGTTTTAAACAGACAAATACACTTAATAATATGTAAACATGTCCGTCCTGGTGTGTTTTATTTTAAACGCGAGTAATTTTGTCTTAAATGAGCACAAACAGTTACGAAGTAATCGAATGCTTTCATTATAGATCTGTGGATTCTTAAAGTGACACCTCTGTTATCAAACAAAACAGTGGATAAAAATGAGAGATTCGCTGCTCTTCACTAAATAACTAGAGTAACTTTAATTAATATTTAAGTACAGTGATTAAAAAGCGAACAAGATTTGATGTTAACAAGATTTATGTTTTTATAAGACTTGATTAAATTTCCATATAGGCCATTGATTTTAATAGGCTAAACCTATAATTTTATTTTCAATATTTTCTAATGTTTGTTTTGTGTTCTATCATTTGAAGCTAATTTCCTCCGCATATTTGTAACGGTTTCAGCTTATATACAATTAAACTGCTATGAATGAAAAGATTAAGGAGTTTGGAGTCATATTTTGGAAGTTCCTCTGGGTAGGTTTAAGGGTTTTTTTTCCTTTGGGGGAGGGGGGGGTCGGGGGGTATCCCGTATGTTTACCTCCCAATGTTGACAGGTATGCCGCAATGCACATTGACGCACATCTTTTTTTTTGTTCTTATTTTAATTAATTATTTTTTTATTTTACACAGGTTAAGGAAAGCTTTATAAAATCAGAAAAGAGAAACTAAGATCACAAAGCAGTGCAAAAAGGTTACAGCTTTCAACAGGTAAAAAAATAATAAAATAATAATATATAAATTTAATGTAATATTTAATTATGATGTCCTGTATACTGAATTTATACTAATAATAAATACCACAACACAACCTAACGGTGTCTATGAATGCATTTGCCTCATCTATTAATCTCCATATGGACAACTCTTTTGGTGAGGTCAGTTTTTTCGCTAGCTCCCTTTGTGTTGTAACTCAACTCAACTCAATTTACTTCTAGAGCACTTTCAACCAACCACAATGGGTACCAAAGTGCTGTACATAAAAACACATAATACATGCAAACATACAAGGAACCAAAGTACATAAACTCACAACACATGATTAAAAGCCAAGGAGAATAAGTGTTTTCAGAGACCTCTGAAAAGACTCAAAAGTTGTACTTGTGCTGCAGAGTGCTTGGGTTTAAGTCCGGTTCTACAAAAGAGATAAAAGCAATGTTAAATCAACATAAATCTACATTGTCGCAATACAGTTTTCTCTTCCGAATGCTTTTGAAAACACAATTGCTTGGGTTTAACGAACAGTTTAAGTCAATCATTCGCAGGGTGATCTGTGTGACTTCCGACATAAAGGATGTGTATCTGACACATACAATAAAACGTACCCTAAGTAACATATTTCAGATTTATAAAAATGTAGACAGCACCCTCTAGTGGATATGTCATCTGAAACGTTTAATGTACGTGGAGCAATGTATTTTAGGTTTCGCACATTGAGGTACATGTACATTGAGGCACATATTTCCATTGAGCCTGAGTTGTTTACCACACATATATGTACATACACAACATCTTTTGTGTCTTTTACTGTCCGATCACTCTTTTGACCTTGTCGGTAGGAGGATCACCCGTGCTTTCCTGGTCTAATTGGAGTTGGCTTAGACTTCTTTTAATCCTGTTGCTCAAAGCAATCCTCTTTAGATCTGTTAAGGATCTTTGAAGTGACCTTTGACCCTGTAATGGTAGTATTGCATAGCACTTCACATATTTCTGTTGCTCTATGGGTCTGACAAGCATCTGCATGTAAACATAGATTAGCTTGTCTCTGTAAAACAAAAATAATAGATTAAAAGTAGATTGTGTGTCAATTTTAAATACAAAATGCTACTTTGAGAGTTTAAAGAGTCTTTTGCTGTTATTTTGTTCACATTTTATTTTATGTAATTTATTTTATGTAATCTAAAAACAGTCAAGAAACATGATTAAAGTATGTTTTACTAATAGTTTTCTGTTTTAAATTTCAGTAATTCAGTGTTACTGTTTTAATGTATTTCTGTATTCGGTTCATTTACTGGAAATTTTCCAATTTATCAATCTGTATGAAATCGTATCACTTTTTTCAGTCGATATTGGTAATATCCTATATTCATCTATCCATAGATATGCTGTTTTGTACCACAAAAGCGAAATGGTTTCAGGCTGAAACTAATTCTAACTAATTCAGGGACAAGCTGAGATTACTGTAAATGAGTTCTCAGCGTGAGCTTTATGATATAATGAACAAACACAGCGGGATGCCGGAGTCTCTTGGTAGATCTAATGTGTGTTTAAGTCCTAACATAAATAGGAAGCATTTTATTTGCTGAAAGGGCAGAATACGAAGCATAAAAACTCATTTGAGGAGCAGATATACTTGCAAAAAAAACTTTGAGAAGCCTGTAAGGTGTAATAACCCTTCTGTGGTTATTTGACAAAACTTATTAAACGTACCTGGCTCTTCTTCTATATGTAAAATGACAACACGGGATCATTGTAAAACTGTGCTTCTGCCTACATATTTGTGAAACTGTAAAAAAACACACTTAAAGATAGATTTGACTGCAGTTTCTAAGCAAAATTAAAATTACGAGGCAGTATGACGACAATAACTTTTGTTCCTTTTCACACGAATGATATTTAAACCGATGTATTACTGATGAATAAAGGATTATTTTTATGCAGTTCTTTGCACAACGCTAAATAAATATCACAAAATAACTTAACAGTGTGTATTATTGTTAATTAAATACATTTGCTTCACCTATTTATCTCTAAATCGACAACTTTTCTGGGGGGGTCACTTTGCTTGGTACGTGTATGCATACAGGAAGGGCTTGTATCTGAAATGTACAACAAAACTTACCCTAAGTGACATATTTTACATTTGGAAAAACGTAGACGGCGCCCTCTAGTGGATTTGTGATCTGAAACATGCAACGAAATGTATCCGGAGAAATGTATTTTACGTTTTGCAAAGATGAAGGCTAAGGCATGTATTTCCAATAAGTGTGAGCTGTACAATGAGGTTGATTGGAGCTTATTAAGTGTTATAGATGAATTAATCATGCTGTTGTAAGTATCTGCATGTAAAGTGTACACATAATGTTTGCTTAATTATCATTTATATCTAGCATCTGCAACTTCATATCTAAAAACTGTGAATAGTTGTAACTGTTGTGACTTAAACTATTATTGTTAAGATTGCTGCTTTTATTTCCCTCGTCCCCAGACTTTTTAGATCATTCAATGTGGATTCACTTTTCACAGTTTCAAATGTACAGAAAACTGTACCATCTAAAAAAAACAAAAGTTGTTAAATAAATATCTTTAAGAATAAAATCCTTTTATTTACCAAGGATGCATTTAATTGATCAAAACAGCTTAAATTACAGGGAAAAAACAGGAAACAAAATAAATTACAGTTATATACAATTTTATGCAATGTTTGTCAACTCAGGCTCATTGGAAATACGTATTCTGCCTTAATTTTTGCCAAATGTAAAATATTTTGCTCTGGGTACGTTTTGTTGCATGTTTCAGATGACAAATCCACTAGAGGGTGCTGTTTACATTTTTTGGGAATACGCAAAGGGAATGTTTTGTTGTACGTTTCAGATTCACGTCTTTCTTGTATACGTCCAAAAAAGTTGTCCAAATGGAAATAAATAGATGAGGCAAACGTATTCATTTACAAATAACAGAAATTATTCTTTATTCTCTCGATAATATGTCGTAATAAATATCATTAATTGTGAAAAGGAACAAAAGTCGTTGGCGTCATATATTAATTTGACCTAAAACGTCAGTCAGGTTTACTTTTGTGGTTTCACAAAAATGTAGGCTTAAGTATGTATTCCAATGAGCCTGTGTTGCGAATAATAGTGTATCCATAAAAACTTACTTTATTTGTTGTATTACTTTACACGTCATTGTTATACACATTATTTGCAGAAGTTCTTCAGGCAGTTTTAAGCTATAAAAAAACAGTCGGGTATATTTAAACCCTGATTGCATTTCCAAAAACTCAAGAAACTTGGTATATTGTTTTGTAAATTCTGAACATTTCTACATAAACGAACATTCCTGACATAAAACAATCTATTTAACTTGCATCCCAGTAGAGATAAGTACATACGCAGATCTCTCTGAATGACAAAAACACGAACGTACAGTAATAAAATGTTGAACAACAGAGAAATAAGACACACAGGGCCCCTGAAGCCAGATGTGTCAGTCTGCGTTTATTATGGAAACGAGCACACAACCCTTAATTACCAGACGAGGCCTAGCTGGCTGCGTTCAGTCCTCATATAAGACCACGGGGTAAATAGTTTTGTGTAGTGAATTATTGTAAAAATGATTTATGTAAAGAGGCCAGACATGTACTCAAGCAAGATTATGTCACGTCTGTGTGTGTTTGACAATGCCTGTTGTGTTTCTGACTGAATTGTAGTGCGCCGCTCATCACAAATAATGCTCGTTTTTTTTGTAGTTCACACAAAAATGAAACTTCTGTCATCATTTACTCTCCCAACCATTGTTACAATCCTTTATGAGTTTCTTTTGGGAATGTTGGAAACCTGTAGCCATTGATTTCCATAGTATTTGTTTTTCCAACTATCCAGTGGGCACCTTGATGTCAAAAACACTAATTGATTTGATGTCAAAATCTTAACGTCTATTTGACATCCACACATTGATGCCTTTTTGGCCATGAAAATAATAACACAAAAGGATTGTAATTTTAGAAAAATAAATTATCCATCTAAGTTTAATTTCAAATGAACACTGGATTTTATATCCCTTCAATGCATGTAAACAACCATGATGTCAAAACGACATCAAATCGACATCTAACCTTGGCATCAAAAAAGACGTTGCAAATGTTAGACGTCAATTATTTATTTATTTTCTTTATTTATTTGTGTTTAATTTGGGAATGAAAACTTTCAGATGAATAACACCTTTCTTATATTATTATAATACTTTTTGTGTCTTTAGTTTGATGGTCAAAAAGGCATCGATATGTGGATGTCAAATAGACGTCAAGGTTTTGACATCAAATTGATTAGCATTTTTGACATGTTTTTTGATGTCATTTTGACATTAAGGTGCCCACTGGGTATGGATGTGACAGGTTACCAACATTCTTTAAAATATCTTTTTTGTGTGTTCAATAGATACAACAGCTTAATTTTAGGTGAACCCTTTAAGAAAAGAATTTAACCTTTCTGTTCATTTTATTTGAGTGTTTATGAATCAAACAGATTCATTCAGAATGGAAATTAAATTAGTGGCATCTGTTAGTGGCATTAGTGGAAAAAACTGATTCTCAAAGCTTTTGGAACTACTGAAAACACACTATGATAACAAGAGTTTTGCAGTCCAATATAAAAACTTGAAAGAAGCCTAATTTGCCACTAGTTCCCATGAGATATTTCTTCAACATATTTGGCATAAGACATTAAAATTTCACAAAAAAATGTGCAGCACTTTTTCATTTATTAAATGAAATGAAAATTAAATAAAAGTAAATTTAATGTCTTAAATCTAATCTTTTCTTTTTTTTTAACAAAAATTGTGAGAAAAATTGTATCTTTCATATCTTTAGTTGAGCAAGTCTATACATCCCTAATAAACCGTGAAATTAGCATGTACATGTCAAAATAGGCAGACTTTCTATAGTGGAGAAAGTTTCCAACATTGTCATCCAATGGAACGCTTGTTTCTCTTTCTCACAACAGTTTTTCTTATAATTTTGATGTTTTATCTCTCAAAGGGAATTTATATTTTTCAATTAGAAGTTTAATGAATACTTTCACTTTTTCAATAAATAAATAATACATTTAATTAGCTAGAATTTACTAAAGCAGTGCGGTGGCGCAGTGGGTAGCGCTGTCGTCTCACAGCAAGAAGGTCGCTGGTTCGAGCATCGGCTGGGTCAGTTGGCATTTCTGTGTGGAGTTTGCATGTTCTCCCCGTGCTCCGGTTTCCCCCACAAGTCCAAAGACATGTGGTATAGGTGAGTTGGGTAGGCTAAATTGTCCGTAGTGTATGTGTGTGAATGAGTGTGTATTTATGTTTCCCAGTGTTGGGTTGCGGCTGGAAGGGCATCCGCTGTGTAAAAAACATATGCTGGATAAGTTGGCGGTTCATTCCGCTGTGGCTACCCTTGATTAATAAAGGGACTAAGGTGAAAAGAAAATGAATGAATGAATTTACTAAACCGATCAAACATGATAGTAAAAATATCTTGTTTAGAATAAAAGGATGTATTAATCTGTTGGGTGTTGACATCAGAACTGTATCATGCTATAACAAACTTAATGGGGAATAAATGTTAACCAGTTGAATTGATGGTTGTTTTTAAATTTTAAATTAATTTAAAATAACCGTATATTAATGATATTTTATACTATATATTTTATATATATTTATTTATTTATATTATGAGCTGAACATTCTTGTTTGTATTTTTTTTTTTTAAGTGTTTCTGTTTTATTTTATTTAAAGTTCCCATGAAGTGCTTTGAAATGCATTTTTATTCAATGTTTGACGTAATCTCAACCAAAATACAATGGGAGGGTGAGACATAGTGTAGCCCCTCCCTTTTTTTTTTTTAAAACAGCCAATAGCGTTTTGCTTCATCACAGCTCTGCCAGTGAGAGTGGAAGAGCTCAAGTGCATCAAATAAAAAGCAAATGAAATGTGTCTTGAAGGGGGGGCAGGGCATGTCAGATACTAGACGGCATTTGATTGGTCAAGATTTGATGAGAAACTGAAGTATGAGGTGACGTGAATAAAACCGTTGATCCATTTAGGCGTAAGTGACAAACTACAAACTTTACATGTTTATATTGGTTTTAAATCTTCTAAACGAATTTTATCACTGTCTTGGAGCACACTAGCTTATAGATATCCTAACATCTAAAACAAATATTTGAATTTCATGGGACCTTTAATAACCACAAATGCAGAGTCTTCATGACAGCTGAAAATACCAGTATGCAAACTTTATTATTGCTAAACCTGGACATCAGAATAGAATAACAGTGCGCATATCTTAGCAAATCATTCCTACTTGCATTTCCTTCTATAGCTAAATATTCCATAATCAAAAAAAGTGATGACCTTCGGTTGTGAAATAAAATGTGGTAATGTGTGCAATAACTTTTTTTTTTTGCACATTTACTTTAATATGAACTCTTGGTATACGAGACGCGAAATGTAAAAACCTAAAACATGCAGTGTTGCATTGGCTCCTTCTTTCACTTCGACAGAGTTGATGGATCATGTGTAAGGCATCTCGTCGGTTGCCCTGGTAACGCTGGAGATGAGCGGGAAGGTGTGAAAGTGCGGGAACGCGGGTGTTATTCCTTTGTCTTCCATCAGATCTCCTTCACTTCAAATATCAGGCAGGAATTCTCTAAAAAAAAACACGTTTAGAGTACGAGGAGCTGCTTCAAAAAGTCAAGAAATAGTTGGAGTTATGCCATTTTCTGGAAAGCACTCTGAGTGATAAAAACACGCAAAAGTAAGGCGTTATTTGATTTCTCTTATCATTTTAGGATGTATATACTGTATATATTGTACTGATGTAGAAGAATGTGACGGCCTGCTACAGTATGTGCACTGAAAGAATGTATTAGGGTTTTTTTCTTGATATATTAGGGTAAATGTTTTTACAGAAGAATTTTTATCAGTTCATTATTTTGAACATACTGAATAATAAATAATACCAGAAAAAAATACATTTTCACATATTTTTTCACATGATATCAATTTTTTTAACAGACCGAAATGTTGAATATTAGGAAAATTATGCATGGAATTATTTCTCTTTTAAAAACCTTCACAACACAGATATGAATGAAACTGTGAAGTTTGGTGTATGCAGGTGGAAATTTTATAGCTCTTTTTTTAGAAAACGGCGTTTAAAGTACATGTATTGTGATTGAAATCTACTCAATTCATAAAATACAACAAAAAGATCACTTTAAAGTTTATTTCAGATGTTTTCTTTACATTAGACTGAAAAAAACCTAATCAAATCTAAAACCCCAAAATTTGTAGTCATAAAGAAGTCTGATCTATGAAAATATATGCTAATTACATATATGACATGCAAGTTCATATATTTGGATTTCATATATATATATATAAAAGATGACATATATGCGACTTTGCAAAAGTGGATTTTTTAGATATTTTTTCAACCATTGGAATCACAAATATGCACATACAGTCAAGGCCGAAATTATTCATAGCCCAGGGGTGTGTATGTGTGTTCATATATAAAATTATAGCTAATATATTTTGACATACATACCTGTATACATACCTGTTATTCCAATGGTTGAAAAAAATATACAGTGCTCGGCATAAATGAGTAAATATGTTGGTGCGTTTGAACAAAACAGATTTATTAAATGGAAATATATTTATTAAAATAATATTTTAGTCACCAAACATCTTTATAAATAGAAAGATAATATAATTTATGCAAAATATTGCACAAAAAAAATACAAACTACACAATTTCAACAAAATGTTATGTTTTTTTGTTTCTCTTGATTTTTCCTCTTTTTTTAATTTATTTTTTATTTCATATTTTCCCCTAACATATAAATTTAGGCTACTAATTTCTGGACCGTTATCGTAAATTATTTTGTTAGATAAGCTCCAGATTTGGCTTCAGAACTGACTAATCTAATGTATATGCACAAATATAATATTGTAAAGCTTCCTGTAGAAAATGTGAATTTAAATGAGAGATCTGTGAGGGGGGTACTGATATATGCTGAGCACTGTGTATATATATATATATGTTGCATATAACATTTTATATATGTAAAATCCAGCTATGAACTTATGTCACATATATAATTTGCGTCTATTGCCACACATCAGATTTCCATATGGGAGAATTGGCAGGTGCATGAAAAAATAGTGTTTTTGCATTTAGCATCTCTCCTGAATTTAAGGTTTGATGGATGGTTTCCATTCGGGATTCCCCAGATCGCATGTTGTAATTCCAGATTTATGACGGGTTGTGTGCTGGTAGCTGTGTGATGTGATTTTAATGGGAAATAATCCATGTTAATGAGAAGCACTGTTACTGAACTTGTGCAGTGACATTTCCTGACCCATAATCCAGTGGGTTTACAGTAATACCGCCGTTGTTTACACTAGTCAGCAAATCAGATTACAGGACAAATCTCTAAAATAGATGAGTTCATAAATGTGCGATTGATTATGGTGGCGGGTGGCTTTTCAGGGTCATTCCTTAGTAATTTTTCTTCTGTTTATGGATTATCATTTATATTGTTTTCTGAGGAAACTTGGATCATTTAGGGTTTGTATGATGACACTGTTTTATAAACAATTTATTGAATCTGTTTTATCTTTCTGTATTGTAGCTTGGTAAGTTAATCTGAGTCTGTCAAATAAGAACAGGTTGAGTAGGCTTGTGAAGGTAGCAGGGAAGATTATCAAGTTTTAACCAAACTGGGTCAATGGTAATTTACCAAAATTATGTTTTGAAGAGAGCCCAGGTTATCTTATGCACTCTGGATCATCCATTGTATTCTGTGTTTCAGTTGTGGCCATCAGGGCATCGTTTTAGAGTTCCTATATGCAGGACAAGCGTAATTAGAGATTCTTTTATGATGTTGGCCATTAGGCTATTAAATGAGTCCAGCAGGGAGGGAAATGTATCTGAAAATGTATCTATTGTATTAGGGCTGCACAATATATCGTTTCAGCATCGATAACGCAATGTGTGCGTCCGCAATAGTCACATCGCTGGATCTGCAATGTCAAGTATGGATTATAGTTGACCAGGAGTTTGTAGATTAATGGCAATATTGTGGATTTAAAGTTTATTCATTGCATTTGTTTTTTTGTTTTTTCTGTTAAACATACACTGAGTAAAGTCGTTGCCTTATAATTAAGTAAACAAACTATGTGTGTAATTATAAAAGTTAAGTCGATGGGTTTACTGATTTTTTTAAAAGTAACTCAACATGTTGCTTTTAAGGCAACGGGTTTACTCACTTTTTTAAAGTAAAGTAAAGTAACTAATCGCTTTTTTACAGGGTATCAAGTGAGTTTAAAGCATTCAGGCACAAGAAATAATATCATTTGTAGCTTTAACAAAGACTAATTAAATGACATTTTTATAGTGCCATTTTACAGTAGGGGCGACATGGTGGCTCATAGCAAGAAGGTCGCTGGTTCGAGTCCCAGCTGGGTCAGTTGGCATTTCTGTGTGGAGTTTGCATGTTCTCCTGGTGTTGGCGTGGGTTTCCTTCGGGTGCTCCGGTTTCCCCCACAGCCCAAAGACATGTGCTGTAGGTGAATTGAATAATCTAAATTGTCCGTAGTGTATGTGTGTGAATGAGTGTATATGGGTGTTTCCCAGTACTGGGTTGCAGCCGGTTGCAGTTGTGTAAAACATATGCTCGATAAGTTGGCGGTTCATTCCGCTGTGGCAACCCCAGATAAATAAAGGGACTAAGCCGAAGGAAAATGAATGAATGAATTTTACATTAGATTTTTAAATATCTGTGTCCAACTGTCATTTAGACTTACCAGACAAATATAAAGCACTTTTTTCCTCTTATTTGTATGCTTTCCATCCTAAAACATTGAGTTTAACGTTAATTTAAATAATTTATGTAGAGGCACTCCCCTATAATATCACCCCAAATTTTCTGAAATAGTGAATTCTTCACAAAAAAAAAAGTTATTCAGTCCATTTGGTGAAATATATTTCATATCGCAATGTATATCGCTGAAAAACAAAATATTGCAATGTCAGTTTTTTTTCCAATATCGTGCTGCCCTATATTGTATGTTTTATGGTGAAAACTTGATAATGTGTACATGGAACTTGGCTTGTGTAAGACACCTTGCTGCAATTTTAGTTTCCTTAAACAGGATAATGAAGCTGAGCCTAAGTCTGAGATTATTATATTTGACCCTTGGACCACAAAACCAGTCTTATGGCTATATGTTTGGCAATAGCTAAAAATGCGTTGAATGAGTCAAAATGATTGATTTTTCTTTTATAAAGATCATGTTCAGTGAAGAAATTTTTTTAATTTCCTACTGTAAATAAATCAAAACTCATTTTTTTTTATTAATTACATGCGCCGCTAAGAGCTTATTTTGGACAGCTTTAAAGGCATTTTTTTGAAGATTTTTTGAATCCTCAGATTTCAGATGTTCAAATAGTTGTACATTATGAATATATTGTCATATCCTAATAAACCAAACGTCAATGAAAAGCTTCGATTTTCATATACAGTTAAAATTATTAGCCCTCCTGAATTCGCCACTGGCTTGCATGGTTTGGGACCTGTAGAGCTGCGCAACGATGGATTTGTTCTTCAGTGTTTGGACTTTAAGCAGTGAAAATTAAACCACACTGAACTGAACTAAAAATTTTCCCCCAATTTCTGTTTAACCGAGAGAAGATTTTTTTCAACACATTTCTAAAGATAATAGTTTTAATAACTCCTTTCTAAATACCTGATTTCTTTTATCTTTGCCATGATGACAGAACATAATATTTTACTAGATATTTTTCAAGATACTAGTATTCAGCTTAAAGTGACATTTAAAGGCTTAACTAGGTTCATTAGGCAAATCATTGTATATCAATGGTTTTAAAAAAGAAAACATTGCTTGAGGAGGCTAATAATATTGACCTTAAATTAGTTTCAAAAAAATTTAAAACTGCTTTTATTCTGGCTGAAATAAAGCAAATAAGACTTTCTCCAGAAGAGAGAATATTATAAAAATTCCTTGCTCTGTTAATCATCATTTGGCAAATATTTGAAAAAGGAAATAAAATTCACAGGAGGGCTAATAATTTTGACTTCAACTGTAAATCTCTATTTCCAAAAATGTATGACTGGTTTTGTGGTCACATTTCTAATATAATTTCCTGCTTAACATTGATCGTCCATTTCTTGCAGGTTCTGTGAAGGTGAAGAATGCAGACAGGAGGTCTTTTCATACGATGCTGTAAAACCAACACATAATCGAGCACAATCACCGGAGAAGAAAGAGGATTCTGATTAGCGAAGAGAAACAAAGGGAAGTGACAATGGGGCGAAAGAAGATCCAGATTACCCGCATAATGGAGGAGAGAAACAGACAGGTGAGATGAGAACATCTGCTTCACAAATGCAGACTGTAATATGTAATGGTGAAACATATACAGTTGAAGTCAAAATTATTAGCCCTTCTGTGATTTTTATTTTTTATTTTTATTTTTCAAATATTTCCCAAATGATGTTTAACAGAGTAAGACATTTTTCACAGTATTTCCTATACTATTTTTTCTTCTGGAAAAAGTCTTATTTGTTTTATTTTGGCTAGAATAAAAGCAGTTTTTACTTTTTTGTTTAACCATTTTAAGGTCAATATTATTAGCCCCCTTAAGCATTTTTTTTTCAATTGTCTACAGAACAAACCATCGTTATACAATGATTTGCCTAATTACCCTAACTTGCCTAATTAACCTAGTTAAGCCTTTTAATGTCACTTTAAGCTTAATACTAAATATTATGTACTGTCATCATGGCAAAGATAAAAGAAATCAGTTATTAGAAATGAGTTATTAAAACTATTATGTTTAGAAATGTGTTGAAAAAAAATCTTCTTTCCGTTAAACATAAATTGGGGAAAAATTATACAGGAGGGCTAATAATTCTGACTTCAACTGTAATTCATTCATTCATTTTCTTTTCAGCTTAGTCCCTTTATTCATCAGGGGTTGCCACAGCGGAATAAACAGCCAACTTATCCAGCATATGTTTCATGCAGCGGATGCCCTTCCAGCAGCAACCCATCACTGGGAAACACCCATACACTCCCATTCACACACATACACTACGGACAATTTAGCTTACCCAATTCACCTATAGCACATGTCTTTGGACTTGTGGGGGAAACCGGAGCACCCGGAGGAAACCCACGCGAACACGGGAGAACATGCAAACTTCACATAGAAATGCCAACTGACCCAGCCGAGGCTCAAACCAGCGACCTTCTTACTGTGAGGTGACAGCGCTACCCACTGTGCCACCGCGCCGCCCTTCAACTGTAATATTTATTGTATATAATAATAGTTTTAATAACTCATTTCTTTTATCTTTGCCATGATGACAGAACATAATATTTTACTAGATATTTTTCAAGATACTAGTATTCAGCTTAAAGTGACATTTAAAGGCTTAACTAGATTAATTAGGCAAGTTAGGGTAATTAGGCAAATCATTGTATAATGATGGTTTATTCTGTAGACAATTGAAATAAAATATTGCTTAAGGAGGCTAATAATATTGACCTTAAAATGGTTTAAACATAAAAATAAAAAGCTGCTTTTATTCTAGCCGAAAAAAAACAAATAAGACTTTCTCCAGAAGAAAAAACATTATAGGAAATACTGTGAAAAATTCTTTGCGCTGTTGAACATCATTTGGGAAATATTTGAAAAAATAAAAATCACAGGAGGGCTCATAATTGTGACTTTAATGGTACATGGTTTGCATCTGCTGAAATGAGCTGTTCGGTGTCTTTAATGAATGTGCAGGTCTAAAAGCCGCTTCTCCTCCACACTGGAGCTCTTGTACAGTCGGTGTGGTGGCAGTAATTAGAGCAGTTCAGGGCTCCACGTCTCTCATTAGGACACTGGTCAGTCTTAGACGGCTCTCTCTCTGCCCCGACGGCCATCACTCACAGCTAAACCACAGAGACAAGCCTGAATTTACCCAGTCTAAATTTAAAATACCAACCAGCACCACAAACTCTATCTAGTCTGGGCGCTCTTGTTCCGTGAAGTATTTTTGGTACAGAAAGCCTTTTTTGATTAGTCA
Source organism: Danio jaintianensis (assembly GCA_903798115.1). NCBI lineage: Eukaryota > Metazoa > Chordata > Actinopteri > Cypriniformes > Danionidae > Danio > Danio jaintianensis. Next base: position 26,425,360 of record CAIGQV010000818.1, on the reverse strand, counting down.
TTTGCGCTGGTTTACTTAGTGGCACACTGTATGTAGGAATGGAGTATACAGTTGAAGTCAGAATTATTAGCCCTCCTGAGTTATTAGCCCCCCCTGTATATTTTTTCCCCAACTTATGTTTAACGGAGAGAAGATTTTTTTCAACACTTTTCTAAAGTAATAGTTTTAATAACTCATTTCTAATAACTGATTTCTTTTATCTTTGTCATGATGACAGAACATAATATTGTACTAGATATTTTTCAAGATACTAGTATTCAGCTTAAAGAAAATCATTGTATAACGATGGTTTGTTCTGTAGACAATTGAAAAAAATATTGCTTAAGGGGTCTAATAATATTGACTTTAAAATGGTTTTTAAAAAAATAAAAACTGCTTTTATTCTAGCCGAAATAAAGCAAATAAGACTTTCTCCAGAAGAAAAAATATTATAGGAAATACTGTGAAAAATTCCTTGCTCTGTTAAACATTATCTGGGAAATATTTGAAAAAGAAGAAAAAAAAATTACTGGAGGGCTCATAATTTGCACTTCAACTGTAAATACTTATCTATTCACTGTAAACCAGTAGTTGATTGTGAGATTAACTTTAACAAGAAAATATTGTCACACTTTATTTTAAGGTAAATTCTCGCTATTAACAAACCATTAAGTGTGGCTTTTAGCTCAATAAACTACTAATTTGCTGCTTATTAATAATTATGAGGCAATTTATTTTAATGAACCTTTTTTTGGAAACTTACCAGTGACAAGTCAAATCTCATTTCACTATTAGTAGAGTGATAGTAGATAATTAGGTTAGGGCAAGACTTTGGTTAGGGTTAGTAGAATAAGTTGACATGTACACTCACCGGCCACTTTATTAGGTACACCTTACTAGTACCGGGTTGTACAGCCCTTTTGCCTTCAGAACTGCCTTAATCCTTCGTGGCATAGATTCAACAAGATACTGGAAAGATTCCTCAGAGATTTTGGTCCATATTGACATGATAGCGTCACGCAGTTGCTGCAGATTTGTCGGCTGCACATCCATGATGCAAATCTCCCGTTCCACCACATCCCAAAGGTGCTCTATTGGATTGTGATCTGGTGACTGTGGAGGCCATTTGAGTACAGTGAACTCATTGTCATGTTCAAGAAACCAGTCTGAAATGATTCGCACTTTATGACAGGGTGCGTTATCCTGCTGGATGTAGCCATCAGGAGATGGGTACACTGTGGTCATAAAGGGATGGACATGGTCAGCAACAATACTCAGTTGTTTCAATATTTGAGTGGCTGCCATGTGATTGGCTGGTAAGAAATTTGCGTTAATGGGCAGTTGGACAGGTGTACCTAATAAAGTGGCCGGTGAGTGTATTTGCAAAGAAGCTAATAGTCAGTGTAAAGAGTAAATATATACTATAAAAAATATCCGTAAATTAGCAGTTTTCCATATTTTATTTTTGCCAGTTTTTTTATGCTTTTGATTTGCATTATGAGACCTTGATCTTTCTTCCAACAACTTTTAACTTTGAAAAGCTTGAAAAAGTGACTTTTGTTAACATTTTCAATAGTTTAAAGTGATATATTGTCTGGGTTGGTGTTGTATATTACGCTACAAAACCCTTGTAATAAACTGCCAGTACATTTTCTGTTATTTTACTGACTTATTTTTCTCTATATTATTTCTTATACATTATAATATTTCAAACTACTAAAATGTCAATAAAAGTCACTTTGTTAAACTGTAGAGTTGCATTTTCAACATTAAAATTCGACAGAGCAGAGATAAAACTCCCATAATGCAATTCACAACCATAAATAAATGGAAAACACTTCTGAATCACAGATATTAACAGATAGTAGGCAGATATTCATCAGATTGTCTACTATTGACTGTTAGTTGATGTATAATTTCAGCATTACATATGGTGAACATAACATAATGTCTGAAAGGGAACCATTCAAATTAAGTCTTATCATTCAAAGTCCTGCCTCTTTAAGAGTCTCTGGAACCACATTTAAGCATTTTGAATGTGTTTTTGCACTGTGACATTGGCGATAAACACTCTCCGTGTTTCGTGCGCTGCTGCAAGGATCTGGCCCTCAGCTGTGAAGTGGCAATAAGCTTGAGATTCCTCAGAGAGGGCGATAATTGGCAGGAAACATGAGAAGATCTGGCAACCCTGACAGCTGACAGCATCTGACAGTCGTGAAGAATGACTTCTTCTCATGCTATTAATGAGCACAAGCTTAGAAAAAAAAACAGTACAGTGCCAAAACACTTTTTTTTATAAGTGTGTTAAAAGCTTACATTTATTATGTTTTTGTGACAATTTGATGTAAGAAATTTAAATGGGTTTCTGTTAGTGTTATTAGAAATATGATAGTGCTGTGATAATGATGAAATGGTGTAATAATTAGGCAAACGCTCCAAAGCCACTTGCAACAAATGAAGACAATTTAAGTAATCAAAGCAACAAAAGAACTTAAATATGTAAATAATATGACGATTCCTCATTAGTCTAATGCAGTAAACACATTTTAAAAATGTATATAGGAGGTAAATAGAAAATTGAATAGACACTGATAATGTTAGGATATATATATATATATATATATTTGAAATTTGCATTTATTCTCATTTATTCATTTATTTGATCAAAAATGCAATAAACACTAGTATTTTTGTAAAATATTATTACAATGTAAAATAATTTCTTCTGTTTTAATAAATTAAAGCATTATTACTCCATTATTGCTTAGTGACCCTCTCGAAAATGTGGTGGTTCATCTCAAGGGGTATCCCATTTAATAAATTAAAATTCACATGATCCTTCATAATTAAAATGTTCAGCATATTGAAAGGATTTATGATTGTTGTACTCAAATGTTTGGTTTAATGCAAACTCACATCATTCAATAGTGAACAGATATAGTTACTTGAACTCTAAGTTGATCTCTATGACAGTATATACTACGTTAATTTCACATTTCTGAAATTTCTCCTATTGTTTTCATAGGTGACGTTCACGAAGAGGAAGTTTGGACTGATGAAAAAGGCGTATGAGCTCAGCGTTCTGTGTGATTGTGAAATAGCCCTGATTATCTTCAACAGCTCCAATAAGCTGTTCCAGTACGCCAGCACAGACATGGACAAGGTCTTGCTCAAGTACACAGAATACAACGAACCTCACGAGAGCAGAACCAACTCAGACATCGTGGAAGTAAGTGGCAGAATGGCAAAAAAATGGCCCACAAATTCAAGATAACAGAGGTTAAATATTGCTGCATACTTAAATATTATGTTAGTTATACTATGTTTTTGTAGCCCTGAGCATTATAACCAATCACACATTCCTGTCGAGCTCACGGACCAATCAGAGGCATTTAGATTAGCCAGCACTGAAAATGCTGGAGTTTTGTTGAATGTTCACATTTATTTTTGCCAGCATAAGTGGTTTTAACAGACGTTGCATAACTTGTGCTAAACTAATAAAAAAAATGGACATGTATTGTTTTTGAAGACAGAAAATGACATGCCATTTCTCTAAACACAATTTTTTAAAATAATTTTTTATAATTGTTATTGATCAACATTAAATTGAGTTTAATAGTATTCTTGTTCAAGGGATTATTTGGATAAATGAATTAAGTATTTAACAAGTAAATATAAAAGCAAGGCTGATATATTTACCGTACTTATAAAAATTGCACATTTGTAGGCATTAAAATGACACTTGAAATCAATTTCAGGTTCAAATGTGGGTATAATAATAATGAGAAATGTCATTTCTGTCTTTGCTCCATATTTAGGCAGCATATAAAGTTCAAAATATATTAAAAAATCACCAAATATATTATTGTACATTAGCTACCAGTATTAGAGTGCATTTACACTAATGCGTTTTCATTTTTAAATGGTATTTTAGGCTACGTTTACATGACAACGATGAAGCCAAAAATGGAAAAGATTTTCGCTTGCTTTTTAAAGGTTTCTCATTTACATGACAATGTTTTCAAAACGATCCACATTTTCACATCTGTGAAAATGACCAATAACATTAGCGATGCAGTGTTTTATCACGGCAACGTGTAACTTTTTGATATATTGGCTAATTTGTATGAATTTGTACGATCTAATTCGTACATTTTAGTATGATTTGCTCATCCCCCAATGGCAGTTGGGTTTAGGGGTGGAGTTTGGTGCCACGCCTCCTTTTAAAGATATCATTTTTGTATGAATGAACTCATTTAAATTTGTATGAATTAGCCACTAAACTGACAAAAACGTGAAATAGTTAAGTTTCCTCGTGAGACCAGGTTGGTATTGCTTATGACAGGCCAGTATGACAGGCCTTATGACAGGCCACCTTGGTCCTGGAGGAACGTTGTTTCGTTTCACCATGTACTAACTGTATATGGTTGAAATGACAATAAAAACCTACTTGACTTGACTTGACAAGCAATAGTCCAGAGGATCAGTTAGAGAGCGATTGAAAATAGCAAAAGTTAGCATTTCAAGGCTGAAACTGAATATCAGTGTTACCAAACTAAAATGGTGTGTTTATTGTTTTACAAAAGTCTCTGTTTTCATGGGTCAAAGATGCTGTAGTGTGGACACCAGGCGTAACCATAATGTGTTTTAAAACTAAAACTCACTAATGTAAACGCCACCTTAAACTGTTTTTTTAACCATGCATACATCCAATTCAATGTGCTTCTATGCAAATTCAAAACAGCATTGCTGATCACACATATCTGCCATAACGTTTTACAGTAATGATTCATTCTCAGTGTTATGATCCATATCTAATTGAACAGGAACATGAATGGGTTTCAACAGATTGCATTAATGCCTGTAGTAACAGTATCATCTGGAGTTGAGGGCTGCATTTACCGTTGCTGTAATGCAGTTAGCAAACAGCTGGGCCACGTTTCAAGCATGCAGGATGGAGTAATTATAGATCACTGTCTTCTGTGAGGCACGTGCTCAAATTACATCTTCATTTTCACATGCATTTGCTCCATTTACAATTAGTGTGATGCTATAGCCAAGGTTATTCAGTGCGTTTTGTTGCCAGTATAAGCAACTGTCATCTGTCTATACATCTGTTAATGAACAATTTTCATCTAAATGTTTAGATGTTTAGACTAGAATACGAATATTTAGAATGTTTTATGTTGAAAAAAAAGTCTCTTATGCTCACCCTACCCATATAAAAATCTGATATATGGTAATATATGGAAATTTCATATATGACATATATGATGACAAGTTCATGTTTGGATTTCAAATACATTATACATGTCATATATTCAACATATATTTCAAAATAACTATTGGAACTACAAATATGAACATACAGTATATGTTAAAATATACAGTACTGTGCAAATGTCCTAAGCACTATACCAGCTTTGTTGGCCTAAGACTATATATATATATATATATACAGTATATAATCAATCAGTCTTTTTATTAAAAGCAAACAGAAAATATAGGAAATATGTACAAAAAAACAACAACAGCATAACATTTCCTCTTCAAGCAAAAGTCTATGTTTAGTGTGGCTTCCCTTAGCGCCAGGCATAGCTAGAACTGTTTTGTTGTAATTGTCCTGACATTTTCTAAAATGATGTGCTGTATAATATCAGGCTTCTTTTAGCACTTTCCAGTGTACGTCTTTAGGTTTAGAGTGTCATATCTTTCTTTTTCTGTCCAGGTGATCTCATACAGCCTCAATAATATTCAGGTGTGGACCATGTGGAGGCCATTTCATGACTGTCTGTGTTTCATCAGCTGTTTTCTTTCTCCAAATAGGATTTCACTCCTATCCAGAAGGATTGGAATAATAGATTAAAACCTATCTGTGCTTTTCAACATTCACAATTGCATCAATTCAGACAACATTGCTAACAACACTGGTGGAGATGCAGCTCAAACCAGGACAAACAGCCTCTGTCCAACATTGTCTTTCACATGTCTTAAACAATTAAACCAAAATAATTAAAACTCTTACCTAACCTAACCTAGCTCCTATCCTAACAAACCATACATCAACTGAAAGATAATTTATTCACCCTGTATAAATATCAATAAAAAAATGGACAAAAAATTAGACTTATGACTGGTTTTGTGTTAAAGGGTCACATATATCCATTATACCATCAGTAAAACAACAGATTTAATGTTGCCCAGTACTGTGTTTCATATATATGTTGATTTATGGTCATATATAAGATTTCCATATGGGTAGCGGCATTCATTTGATTAGAAACATTTTTGATTGGTAGTGCATGCATTTTTGTTAGTTACAAATTCATTTATTTATTGATTGACTTGTTGTTTGTGCAACTCCAGATACTACTGCTGACCATGAGACTATTTGTCTCGGAGATATCAGGTTTCATCTAAATGATGAATGTTTAAAATTTCAGCGTCTTTTTTTTAATCTGTAGCTAAATGCTGCAGCTGAAGTCATGTGAACAGATTTTCTGTGGTATGGTGCTAATTGGTTGTAGCTAAAAATAAGGATCCAGACTTATCCAACATTCATACGGAGGAAACCTGAGATACTATCAGTCACAGACTTGGCACTGTTGGCGAAGGCTGCTCTCATTAGCCTCCATAAATCACTAATCGCTTGCGTGTACCAGATATTTCTGAATAAACGTTATGCTGGTTTCATATTAGCATAGTGTAATGCTTTAGTACTGTGGTTCACAGAGTATATTGGCATAATAGGGCTGTGCAATATGACAATATATTATATAATGTATGGACAAAATAAAAAGTTTATTGTTTCATATTATGCTCTATCGTTTACAAAATACATTGTTTACGATAATACTTTTTCATAGTTTATATGAGCGCAATATTAATGCACGCTGTTACAGGAATGCAGGCAGAAACATGAATGACAGCATGGTGAGAAAGTTAGCTTGGAAGTACAATTTTTACATTTCGCTGTTGCTTTAATGTTCAACCTGTAATCATTAGCTTTTGAAAAGTGTTTTAGATTGTTTGTAAAAGTTCATGGAGGACTGCCATGAAAAAATCATTAACATAAATGTCTCAGGTCTAGTTCTCTCTTGTCTTCTACTATCACCATTCCTTCTTTTATTCACTCATTCATGCATTTTCCTTTGGCTTAGTCCCTTATTTATCAGGGGTCGCCACAGTGGAATGAACCGCCAACTATTCCAGCATATGTTTTACGCAGCAGATGCCCTTCCAGCCGCAACCCAGTACTGAGAAACACCCGTACATTCTCACATTCACACACACACTCATACACTACGGCCAATTTAATTAATCCAATTTACCTATAGCGCATGTCTTTGGACTGTGGGGGAAACCGGAGCACCCGGTTCCTCCTTTTATTATTATTATTATTTTTTGTAGCTCTTTTGTAAGACGTCTGTTTGTCTGTAGATATATGTCTATATTCAATAATTCAATATATAGTGATAATGAACATGCACAAATTTGATATCATGGGCACTTAAAAACACTGAGAAAAACTATTTATTGTTTAATCGTTTAGAGTGCCTTTTAATAATATTCAGATTGTTGTATTTCAGAGGTTGTTCATCACAGCACCGAATGCTTTAGGATGTAATAGGTTTAGACATTGACATTTTCATGTGTTAATCTGCACTAAAAACCCTAATAAGTTGATTGAACTCGTCTGATTGAGTAAACTCGTTCCCTCAGTTTAATTGAGTAATGGGGTCTCCCAAAACTTACATATTTAATTTTATTGAACTTGGTGCATTTGTAGTATGTACTTAAACTTTGAGTAACGGGGTCTCCCAAAGCGTACTTATTTAAGTTGATTGAACTGCATTTATAGATTGTACGTAACTTATTAAGGTCAAAATTATTTGGTGTTAATTTGACTCCACTTTTAATTAAACCTAAATACATTTTAAATGTTTTATTTTAATTTTGTACAATTAATTCTTAATTATAAAGTTATTTTTTGACTACATTATGCATACCAAACAGACATAAGCAATCCACTGCATGTTTAACTATTTTATTAATGGCTTACGTGAAATTTCTGACTATTTATAGGCTTTTTGTTGGTTAACTCTGTACAGTAAGACTTCATTTGTTAATATCAGATAACTGAATTGAAGTCAATGTAATGACAACAACAAATGCATTTATTAATCTTTGCTGATGTTAATTTATTAGTTAACACATTATAATCAAAAGTTGTAATCATGTTAATAAATGGAGTTAATAACTAATAAAATCCTGTTGTATTGTTGATTTAACTTTAACATATAACTACAATATGGCTATTTGTTACTGTTGATTTTAATGCATTTACTAATGTTCACTACACTGTAAAAAAATATCTGTTAATGAACAGTTTCTGTATTTTGTGATTATTTCGTGTTTATTTATGGTTGTGAATTGCATTATGGGTTGTTGATCTCTGCTCTGTCAACTTTTGATGTTGAAAATTCAACTCTACAGTTTAACAAAGTGGCATTTATTGACATTTTAGTAGTTTGAAATTATATGAGAAATAATATATAGAGAAATAAGTCTGTAAATAAACAGAAAACGTACTGGGGTTTATTACAAGCTTTTGTACTGTATACACAACATCAACCCAGGCAATATACCACTGTAAACTATTAAAAATGTTCATAAAAGTAATTTTTTAAAACCTTTTCAAGGTTTAAAGTTGTTGGAAGAAAGATCAACGTCCCATAATGTAATTCAAAAGCAGAAATAAACTGGGAAAAATAAAAACATGAATCACAAAATACTGAAAACTGCTAATTTACAATATAGTGATAATACAAATACGTTATAAACACTTCAGCAATTAATCACAACAAGAAAATCTGATACCAGCAGAAGCCTCGGTTAACACTGTGAAACTTTTATTCATCAACTTTTATTAGAGGTCTACAACTGGAGGCTGTTTTACATTGTTATTGCTGAATGAGTCCCTCAGAAAGTGGTCATAAAATGCATTGACTTCACCAACATCCTATTGCCATCAAATACGGACAACTTTAAATCTGTGAGGACTTGATCAAGGAAGATCCAGTCGTATTAGTCAAAATTTTGTTGTGATTTCCTTAATAATATCTAATATTTAATTACTTAGACTTACAGAGAGTTAGAGCCTCACTCAACTCATCAACCCCTAACTGGGTCATAAAAAGGATTATAAGGCCCAGTTATTTAATATTAAAACACAGAGTTTACAGCATTACAGAAGCCTAAAGATGAGATAAACTTCTGATCTCCATCCACACTCATAAACTGCTGCATAATAATCGTCTGCCTACTGTATTTCACTGTTGCTTTAACACTCAAGAGTCCTGTAATATTCAATTCAATTCATCTTTATTTCTATAGCGCTTTTACAATGTAGATTGTGTCAAAGCAGCTTCACATAGAAGATTATAGTGAATTGGAATGGTGTCCGTTCAGTTTTTAGAGTTTAAGTTCAGTTCAGTGTGGTTTAATTTTCACTGCTGAGAGTCCAAACACTGAAGAGCAAATCCATCGATGCGCAGCTCTACAGGTCCCGAACCATGCAAGCCAGTGGCGACAGCGGCGAGGAACGAACTTCACCAATTTGCGAAAGTGAAGGAAAAAAAAAAAAAAAAAAAAAAAAAAAAAAAAACCTCGAGAGAAACCAGGCTCAGTAGGGCACGACCATTTCTCCTTTAATATGTATGTAAATTTTCTATATGGATAGAATACCTTGATGACATCTGTCAGCATAAGAGTGAAATACTGCATCCCATAATGCAATGCTCTCAGCTTGACCTTCCATTTCCAGTGCGATGTGAAATAACAGGATAGCAGCAGCTGCTGAATTAAACATGGAATATGATGAGGTCACATCACAATAACAACATTCTGCTTTTTTAAACATTTATAATGCATGGTGTTATGTAGATGAGTACTATGTTTGTTTGTTTTTTTTATTATTATTTGGCTTGCAATTCAAACATGCTTGTATTATTCTCATCTGTAAATTGCTAATTAATTTTATAATTGAAGATAAATTATTATTATTAATATTATTATTTTAAATTCATGCATTCATACATCACATACACAATAAACGGTTTAATTTTGAAAACACTAGTTCATAATTATGAATATTGTTCAACCATCCTTTGGATTTAATGATTTAATAATCCGGCAGCTAGCTCTCTGCAACTCTCACATGGTTGCTTACTGAAGCTAAGCAGGGCTGTGCCTGGTCAGTACCTGGATGGTAGACCTCATGGGAAAGCTAGGTTGCTGCCGGAAGTGGTATTAGTGAGACCAGCAGGGGGCGCTCAACCTGTGGTCTGTGTGGGTCCTAACGCCCCAGTATATTGATGGGGACTCTATAGACCATTTTGAGGGATGTAAACAATAACAATGGTCCTAACATATTTTCTGTTTTACATTTTTAATCTCCATAGCTCTCGAAAATCCTAAAAGGTCCACATATTGATAAATAACATTATGACAGCTGTTTTAACATTGATGTATGATTGAATTGCCTCTTGTTACAGTTATTAAAATAGTTTGACAACAAGCAGGAAATGTTCATGGGCCAATGGCATCACCGCATTGAAATGGTCTATACTGCTCAGTGAGCGCCGTCTTTCGGATGAGACGTTAAACCAAGGTCCTGACTCTCTGTGGTTGTTAAAAATTCCTGGATGTCCTTGGAAAAAGAGTAGGGGTTTACCCACTAGCCTCTGTCCATCATGGCCTCCTAACTATCCCTATATCATAATTGGCTTCATCACTCTGTCTCCTCTCCACCAATCAGCTGGTGTGTGGTGTGCAGTCTAGTGCAATATGGCTGCCGTCTCGTCATCCAGGTGGATCCTGCATACTGGTGGTGGATGAGGAGATTCCCCCAAAAATGTGTTAAGCGCTTTGAGTGTCCAGAAAAGCGCTACATAAATGTACGTTATAATTATTATTCAAATGTTCCAATTTCAATGACATTTCAAGTTATACATGAAATTATGTTTTGATCACAGGATTCCATGACTCTTCCATGTCTGCCATATTCAAGAAATCGGGGCTGTATATCAGTATACAGTTTTTTATGTAGTAAAAGAAAGAATAACAATATATGTGTGTGTTTATTGCCAGCAGATTATTCTTATATACAGTTAAAAAGAAAATTATGATCCCTCTTGTGATTTTTTTTTTTTTTTGTTTGTTTTCAAATATTTCCCAAATGATGTTCAACAGAGCAAGGAATTTTTCACAGTATTTCCTATAATATTTTTTCTTTTGGAGAAAGTCTTATTTGTTTTATTTCGGCTAGAATAAAAGCAGTTTTAAAACATTTTTAAAACCATTTTAAGGTCAATATTATTAGACCCCTTTAGCAATATTTTTGTCTACAGAACAAACAATCATTATACAATCATTTGCCTAATTACCCTAACTTGTCTAATGAACCTAATTAATCTACTTAAGTCTTTAAATGTCACTTTAAGCTGAATACTAGTATTTTGAAAAATATCTAGTAAAATATTATGTACTGTCATCATGGCAAAGATAAAAAAAAATCTGTTATTAGAAATGAGTTATTAAAAGTATTATGTTTAGAAATGTGTTGAAAAAAATCTTCTTTCCGTTAAACAGAAATTGAGGGGAAAAAATATACAGGGGGCTAATAATTCAGGAAGGCTTATAATTCTGACTTCAACTGTATGTACATTTTGCTTACAGATATGAAGAATCATGATGAATGTTAGATATTTAATGCTGTCATAATGTACATCTTTTTTCTTGTTCTCTTCAGGTGCTAAATAAAAAGGAACACAGAGGTTGTGACAGCCCAGATCCAGACGCCTCATATGTCCTCACCCCTCATGCAGAGGAGAAATATCAGAAGATTAATGAGGAGTTTGACAATATGATGAGAAATCACAAAATTGTAAGCAAGTTTTTCTGCATGTATTTCACCTCATCATCACCATTATGTACACCAATAACTAATCACCTTCTTAGACCTTAAAGGGATAGTTCACCTAAAAGCGAAAATCTTTTACTCAGCCTCATTTTATTCCAAACGTGTTTCAGTTTCTTTCTTATTTCGAACACAAAAGAAAATTTCTGAAGAATGTTGGAAAACTGGGGCGGCACAGTGGCTCAGTGGTTAGCACTGTCGCCTCACAGCAAGAAGGTTGCTGGTTCGAGTCCCGGCTGGGCCAGTTGGCATTTCTGTGTGGAGTTTGCATGTTCTCCCCGTCTTTGCGTGGGTTTCTTCTGGGTGCTCCGGTTTCCCCCACAGTCTAAAGACATGCGCTATAGGTGAATTGGATACACTAAATTGGCCGTAGTGTATGAATGTGTGTGAGAGTGTATGGGTGTTTCCCAGTACCGGGTTGCGGCTGGAAGGGCATCCGCTGCTTAAAACATATGCCGGAAAAGTTGGCTGTTCATTCCGCTGTGGTGACCCCTGATAAAATAAGGGACTAAGCCAAAGGAAAATAAATGAATGCATGTTGGAAAACTATTAACTATGTATGCCAGTGGCTTACAGTTTCCAACATTCTTCAACATATCTCTTTTTTGTGTCATCAAAAGAAAAAAAAATAAAGGAACTTCTTGAGAGTGAGTAAATGGTGACTATATTTTAATTTTTTAGGTGAACTATACCTATAAAAACCACCAAAAGCTCTGGCAACCACATACAGTATAGCAATGCTTTAAGTAAATACTCCACCTTTTTGAAAAAATAGGCTCATTTTACAAGTTCCCTAGAGTTAAACAGTTGAGTTTTACAATTTTTTTATCCATTCAGCCTATCTCCGGGTCAGGCAGGAGCATTTATAGTATATCTTAGCATAAATTATTGAATCGGATTAGACCAATTGCATCTTGTTTCAAAATTACCAAAGAGTTTTAATAATTTTTCTATTTAATTCTTCACTCTAGTTACATTGAGTACTAAAACTGACAGAAAATTAAAAGTTGCTCACTGTAAAAAATGCTTGGTTCCACAGAATTCATTCATGTCGTCCCAACACAAATCAATTAAGTTAACTTAATTGTTGTTACAAATTTAAGTAGATTGAGCACAAAACCATTAAGTTGTCCCAAAAAAACCTCAGGAATTGTGTTGATTCAGCTCATTTTAAATAAGTAATTTGAGCAAGCAGCAAAAATGATTTTTTGACTGTATTTTCTAGGTCAATATAGGAACTATGTTCTCATTCTGGTGTAATAATCAAGAACTTTGTTGCCATGGCATGGCTGAAGCAAGCAGAATGATATTATCCAGCATCTGAAAACAATACCCAGAAACAACACTGTAAAAAATGCTTGATTCCACATAATTGATTTGTGTTGGGACAACATAAAGGAATTAAGTTAACTCATTAGTTTTTACAAATTTAAGTGGATTGAACATAAATAAATTACGTTGTCCCCAAAAAAACTCAAGAATTGTGCTGTTTCAGCTCATTTTAAATAAGCAGCTTGAACTTACAGCAAACTTAATTTTTTTTGAGTGAAGACCTACAATAGGAAAATGATTAGCACTCTTCATTTTTGTTGATGATGCTAATGGTCTAATCAGATTCAATGATCTATGCTAAGCTAAGCTAAAAGTGCTCCCGCCAGACCCGGAGATGGGGTGAATGGTTTAAAAAAAATGGTAAAACTCAACTGTTTAACTCTAGGGGAGTTGTAAAATGAGCCTATTTTGAAAAATAGTGGAGTGTTTCTTTAAATAAAAAAATACCCAATACCTTAGAAACCACTTAGCAATGCTTTTACAATCACTATTTAGAGTTTATGCTAAAATACTGAATATTGAAATTTTAAATGTTAAGCTTCATCTTTCTCTCTATTTGTCTTTACATCAGCCAGCCACTTTGAGTCACCAGAGTTTCTCGATGCCATTGACTTTGCCTGTCACCAACCCCGCCACCCTGTCCTACAGTACAAACAGCTCACTGGACACCCCGGTGATCATCAGCGGGACAAACATACTGTCTCTGTCCTCCAACACCCTCCAGACCACCAACGGCACTGCTGGCATCGGTCAGTATCTACAGTACATCATATTCAGATATTAGTGAATGCAATACTATCATCATGATGATGTTATACCAGTGTTGTGGTGTGCAATGAATATACCATGACATGTTTTGAGGTCACTTGAAATGTGGTTGATGAATATGGGAATTATTTATTATGACTAAAATACAGTGGCAGAGAGAGCTCAAACTAGGGCTGCACGATACTGGACCATTTATTTATTTAATGCTATTAAAATAAACAGGTCAAAGATCATTTTCAGATCTAATTAATTGTAATTCAGACAAAAAAAACATGTCAAGGTGCAAACATTTAGTCTTTAAAACACTATGAGTGAAAACCTCAGCAGATATTCTGACTCTGATTGGCTGTTGTCATTTGCCTCTCTCGTCTCGACTCCTGCCATTAGTATTTATTTTTAGCTCTGGGTTCGCCTTTGGCCGCTCCAGCCAATAGCAGAACAGCAACTCCTGAGGAGGTCGGGATAAAGGTAGTAAGGCCCCATCTGATTGGTCAAATTTAGATAAACGTCCAATGCGTAAAATAAATGTCATTTATCACACGTCTTCGATATGCATATTGCATATACTATTTTCGCGATAACGATACTTTTGCAATATATTGCACAGCCCTAGCTCAAACACACTGCAAGTTAAGAAACAACAAGCAAATATTAAAACACTAACAAATTTAGAAAACATCTTCATCAGTTTGACAACACGTGCACACGCAAATTCTCACAACACATGCAAATACAGAAAAATGCTGCTACCACAACGGAATTGTGTTGAGGGACCCTAAAATTGACGAACAGGGAGATCTGAGAGGTGACTTTTTTGTGTTTATTTTAACATCCTGGTTGTATAGTTCCTCCTTTCCAGTGGGAAACTTTGACATTGACATAAAAAAAATGTCAAAATGCAAATCAGTTTGATGTGAAAACCTTGAAGTCCATTTGACATCCACACATTGATGCCCTTTTGACCACCAAAATAACTCCACAAAAAGTATTATAATATAAGAATAATATAATTACAAATGTGCACCGAATTTTTGTATCCCTACAATGATTGTAAACTACACTGATATTAACTTACTTACTCCCAGGGCCATTTATATCGAAGTTGATATTTAACCGCACCATATTGGTGTTTTGTAACATCTAGTTTTTATGAGGTGGGTTGTTAGCCCGATGCTCAATCCCCAACCTGGAGGACCAGGACATACACACATACACTACGGATAATTTAGCTTACCCAATTCACCTACAGACTGTGGGGGAAACCGGAGCACCCGGAGAAAACCCATGCGAACACTCGGAGAACATGCAAAGTCCACACAGAAATGCCAACTGACCCAGCCGAGGCTCGAACCAGCGACCTTCTTGCTGTGAGGCGACAGCGCTACCTACTGCGCCACCGCGCCACCCAGCTTAACTCTTTGAAGTGGTTTTTTTTGCCGTATCCTCAGTTTTGAATACCATAAACAGTCAAATAAAGCTCTTACTAACATAAATGTTCATCTGTTCAGATGGTATGCCAGCTTCCTCAGATGTCACACTTCCAAACGGAGTTCACTCCAGTCATGTGGGTACGTACTCGCTTTATATGGTAAATCACAGTACACAGTGTGTCTGACTGTTATGATAGAGTTCCACTAAGGTGCCAGTCTGTTTAATGAACACACGGTAAAAAACGTGATTTACTTTAATGCTTGCTGCATAATTCTAGTTGCTTGAGAGATAAGATTACACACCACAAACAAATCAGGTGAATGTTTCTTTAAGAGCTGGATGCGTCTGTATATTACAGACAGATTTACTGTATTGTGCGCATGGAAACATCAGATTTTAATACATGCGTGCTGCTCATAAATGGCGTTGAAAGTAACAGGGTGTCAGAGTGTGTGTGTGTGGCTGTGCGTATGCTCATTTTTGTGTGTGCGTGTATGCATGTGTGTGTGTGTACCTTGTATTCCTCACGCTGTGGGGACCACAAATAGCAATACCAGTATGTTTTGACATTGTAGGGACATTTTTTGGTTCTTTTGAGGAAAGTGGTTCATAAATCACATAGAATGTAGTATTTTGGAAATGTAAGATTGTTTCTAGTGAGTGTTGGGTTTAGAGGTTGGGTTGGGGTAGGGGGGTAGAATAAACAGCCTGTACAGTAAAAATCATTACGTCTTTCCTGTAAGTTTGTCATTACCAGGTTATCAAATTAAAATGATTGACGTGTTTTGTTATTGCAAGATGTTTGATAGCACTATTGGAAGAATATAGAAAGTTCATCCATGGACCACTGGTTGAAAGATTTGTCGCATTACATTGCACTGGAGAGAATTACTTACAGTATTGACCTTATTCTTCAATGCGGGTGCGCTCGTTTTTGCCATTGTTTTAGAACATCCGATTCAGTTTCCAATGGGAGAAATGACTAAGAATAATAAACGGCAGAAAACGATCAAACTACTTGCTCTACAAAGTGTGTTCATGACTATACAGACAAAGCAGAATAATATAATATGAAACATCAGTTCGCAACATTAAGCAGCATAACAAGCTGTTTTAAACGTCTAAAAATCAATGGAAGTGAATGGGACCGGAAGTCTCGAGCCAAAAAGATTGAAATGGCTGCGCCCACTTGTACATGAAGAATAAGGTCAATAAGGGGAAAACTAAAGGACTACCATAAAATTTGGGATCTATTTACACAGTTTCTGGAACAAAACCAAACATTGGCACAAGCAACAAATACGAGTCACTATACTGATTGATATGTGTGTATGTGTATATTTTGTATGTGGAAATACAGTATATTATTTTATTTGTCTTAGCGCACGTACACATCTATAGCAACATCTTTACCTGTTTAACTGAATTGGGATGCTTTGGGATTGGGGTGGGGGGGTTAAAATGTAAAAAAAAAAAAAAAAAGTGTAATTTCATGTTAAATTTCATGTGCCTTTTATACAATAAAAAATGTTTATTAAAAATGATTACGTCTATGAGAAGTCCCCATAAACATAGCTGTGCAAGTAAGTGTGTGTGTGTGTGACTGTCTGTGTGTGTTAATCCTGATGTTGATTGGTGTGGGCAGGAAGTGAGGTCATGACCTCATGTGTTTAGGATAAACTGATCTCCTTATCCACTAGAAGCTTGTAAGGGCACTTGTTTGTGTTAATGAATCACTGGAGATTAAAGACAAGTGAAGCTCCGTATTTGCTATTAATTGCGATAGAAAATAATTTAGATGTGTCTGTTAACTATAAATAAAAACACTATATAAATATAGTTTTATTGATGTCCCTTCCTGTGTTATCGTAGTCTAACTGAGATTCTATTAGTTATTCATTCATTCATTTTCCTTTGTCTTAGTCTCTTTATTTATCAGGGGTCACCACAGCGGAATGAACTGCCAACTATTCCAGCATATGTTTTACACAGCGGATGCCATTCCAGCCGCAACCCAGCATTGGGAAACACCCATACACTCTCACATTCAGACACATACACTATGGCCAATTTTAGTTTCTCTAATTCACCTTTAGCGCATGTCTTTGGATTTGTGGGGGAAACCGGAGCACCCAGAGGAAACCAACGCCAACACGGGGAGAACATGCAAACTCCACACAGAAATGCCAATTGGCCCAGCTGGGACTCGAACCAGTGACCTTCTTGCTGTGAGGCGACATTGCTAACCACTGAGCCACTGTGACGTCCCTATTAGTTATTATTAGTAAATTTAGTTTGTTATTATTTTTATATATATATTTTACATTTTCATGTTTGTTTTCAGCTTTTTTTTGGTCATTTTTATTAACATTTTTTATTTTATTTTGTACATTTTAAAATGTGTCTGTATATATTTTTTTATTCATTTTGTTTTAGTTTTGGCTGTTTGATGAAAGATGAAATGACATATTTAAATGTTTTAAAGAATTTTACATATGTATTTATGCTTTTCATTTTAGTTTTAGTTACAGTATCAAACTGGTCCTTTCCTGATGTTTCATTCTTAATGTATTTTAAAAAGCGCCAGCATATTAGAGTATTTTAAAAAGAAAATATTAGTATTAAAATTAAGTATTTTAACAGTTTTATTTCACTTAATTAAATTACACTTTAAAATAACTGTTTTGTATTTTAATATATTGTAAAATGTGAAATTTTACTTTTAATCTTATTTCCCAGGTGCAATTTAACTAAGGGACACATTTTTAAACATAATAGTTTTAATGACTAAATTCTAATAACTGATTTCTTTAATCTTTGCGATGATGGCAGTACATAATATTTTACTAGTTATTTTTCAAGATACTAGTATTCAGCTTAAAGTGGCATTTAAAGGCTTAACTAGGTTAATTAGGTTAATTATGTAAGATAGGTTAATTAGGCAAATCGTTGGTCAACAGTGGTTTGTCCTGTAGCCAATAGGAAAACAATCTTAAGGGGGCTTATTATTATTATTTTTATTATGTTTTTATATGTTTAATCTAAAATAATTAAGACTTTCTACAGAAGAAGAAAAAAAATCATAGAAAATACTGTGAAAAATTCCTTAAAAGGCACTTTGAGTCAAGAATTAAAAGGGGCAAATAATTTTGTCTTCAAATATATATGAAAATTATATTGCAATTGTGTATAATTTTGTAATGCTATTTCATGACTGTATACTTATATCAGATGACTCCTACATCTCAGCCAAACTTGTAATAATCTTTCTGTTTAATTGTCTCCTTCAGTCAATGGTTTTTCCGGCGGTTCTGAAGGAAGCGGTATTAGACAAGTGGTTTCAGCTAAATCGTCCACAGCGAGCCGCAAACCTGACCTGCGAGTGCTTATTCCTCCTGTGTGCAAAAACAGCTCTGCTTCTTCACTGGTGAGAGAGTTTGTTTTGTCCGCCATCAGCCTCACAAAAACATCCTGAAATCATTAGACAATGAGTGAATATTGACCTGTCTGAAAAACTGCCCTGATATCTTTCTTCTGCAAGCCGCCAGAGGAAGGAGACGAGCATTTGGTAAGAGGTGTTTGATAATGTTTCATTCGGAAATGCGTTTCAAAAGTGACTTATTAGCTACGAGGTCATAAAAAATGCAGGAATATCAGTTTTGTTGCCACTGTTTGTAGTGTTAAGTTACATGATGCCATCTAGTGGGTTATTGACACATTACAGCCATACTTAAAGGGATCGTTCACCCAAAAATGAACAATTACTCACTATTTACGAACTCTCACGTGATTAAAAATCTTTAGTTCTTTAGTCTTGAGTTCCTTTATTCTGTTGAACACGTCCATAGTAGGAAAAACTAATATTATGGAAGCCAATGGTTACAGGCTTCCAGCTTTCTTCGGTATATCTTCCTTTGTATTCAACAGAAAAAAAAGAAACAATTGAAGGGCGCGTAATGATGACAGAATTTTCAGCTGTGTCGTTTTTATGTTGAATAAAAGAGTTTCCACATTTATTTATGATTTTATGATTGAAAAAAAAAATCCTCCAATGACAATGCGTTTGGAAAAAATGTTCCCAGACATTTCTAGAATAAAACAATTAACAGTTTACTCAATCCCATACCTCATAAATAAAAAAAAGTGTTAAAGTTACATGATGCTATCTAGTGGTTCATTGACACATTACAGTCGAAGCTTAAAGGGATCGTTCACCCAAAAATGAACAATTACTCACTATTTACGAGATGTCACGTGATTACAAACCCTTATGAGTGTCTTGATTCTGTTGAACACGCCCATAGTAGGAAAAACTAATGCTATGGAAGTCAATGATTACAGGTTTCCAGCTTTCTTTAGTATATCTTCCTTTGTGTTCAACAGAAGAAAGAAACTCAGTCAGGTGTCAGTGAAGGGTGAGTAAATGATGACAGAATTTTTATGAGCATTGTTACTGCAATGACAATAAATATAGAAAAAATTTTATCAAGACATTTCTATAATAAAACAATTAACAGTTTACTCAATCCTGTACTTCATCAATCTAAAAAAAGAAAGAAAGTGTGTATATGTGTGTATAAATAATGAAAGGCATAATAATGAAACTTGCCTGGACAAAATTGAAGGGTACCAACAGTTTTGTCCACGCAAGTTTCATTATTCATGCTTCTGCTGAACCACATTTTCAAAGCAATATCTGATTTTCATGACTTTATTTTCAGCAATTTTTGATTATTCATTACTTTTTACTGTTTCAAGTTATTTCAGTGACCACTGTAGTTTTTCTTCCTTTTTTTTATTTTATGTTTATTGTGAACACTCAATTGAGTACAATCAAACAATATTTCAAGGTACATTTGAATCTCAGTATGTGACCTTAAGTGACATACAATTGACGTACATTATTGTCAGGTGTACTAACTATACATAGTACTCAAATTTTGTTCAATTATAAAAAGAAAAATTTAAAGGACTATTTACATCCAGGGTGAGAACAGATGTCATAATATAATTCCTTCCAGAATAATCTCAAATGACCATCTTCATTATACACATAGGGATAACACACAATACAATATGAATATGTTTTTCTTTCTTAAGTGGAAGGGTACCAACAATTTTGTCCACTTTTATATATATATACACACACACACACCTACTGTATATAGGTGCCCTATATCATCCAAAAAATACTCAATTGCTTGGAGTCACTTTAATGTTTTTATTGGTAGAAATGATCAAAACTAATACTTTTATTTATCAAATATGCTTTAATGTGATCAAAAGTGATGACAAAGACATTTATAATGTCACAAATGATTTATATTTCAGACCAATGATGTTCTTCTGAACTTTCTCTTCATCACAGAAAGCTAAAAAATATGTACTCAGCTGTTTTTAACAATAATAATAATAATAATAATAATACCAATAATAATAATAATAATAATAAATGGTTGTTGTTGTTGTTGTTGTTGTTTTTAGCAGGAAATCAGCATATTAGAATGATTTCTGAAGGGTCATGTGACTGGAGTAATGATTTGACATCACCGGAATAAATTACAATTTATAATATATTCAAACAAAACACTGTTATTTATAATAGTAAAAAACATTTTTGCTGTACTTTGGATCAAATAAATGCTGACTTGGTGAACAGAAGAGACTTTAAAAAACATAAATCTCACCGTTCTAAACCTTTTGACCGCTAGTGTATCTCCACACCAATCAAGCTTGTTGTTTTCACACTCTTCTTTGTTTCTGTAATCCTCAGAGAACAGACAGCTCTCAGTCCAGCCAATCACTGAGCACACCTGTGGTATCCATGGCAACACCCAGTCTGCATCCACAGGATCTTGAGTACTCAGCCATGACGTCACCATTCACTACAGGTGTGTGACTCTCCTACTATACATCATAAACATCTCTCTCTCTCTCTCTCTCTCTCTCTCTCTCTCTCTCTCTCAAATTGTCAAAGCATTTGTATGGTTTGCATTAAAAGAACATATGAAAACAAATGACTGTACATAGTAGTACAGATAAAAATAAGCAATAGTAATACTATAAAATAATAATAACAATAATAATAAATAATAAAAACTGTATATTTAACAATCAACATCTCTCTCTCAGTTCAATTCAAACTTTTATTGGCATGACAATTACAAATGTATTGCCAAAGCATTTGAATTGTTTGCATTAAAAAGAACATATGAAAACAAATGACATAGTAGTAGAGATAACAATCATATAAAAATAAATAATAATGAATAATAATAACTATGTATTTAACAGCCAACATCTCTCTTCCCCCACGGACTCTCATAACAATAATAATAATATTATTAATAATAATATTAATGGTAATAATAATAACAATAATAATTAAAGTAATAATAATAATAATTATTATTATTATTATTATTTGTAATGCACTTTTTGTAAACCCAAAGCGATACAGTAAAAATGAAACGCATAAAAACAGTACAATGACAGTTTCACCCATTTCTTACAGATTTTCCCTTGAGCAGCAGAGAAGCCGGCTCTATACATGGCTTTGGTTCACCTGACGCTTCAGTCATATCAGGCTCTTCTTGGAAACAGAGCCAACATGGCCATTCTGCGTTCAGTGCTAAGAGGTGAGAAGATGACACAGAGGTGTGAGGCCACAGTATTCTTTATGTTGTCCATGCGTTTCCTGCATTCACTCATCAGTGTTAAGAGAACATGAAACCCTAAATATATTTATATATGCAATGAATAGAGGTCCTTTGGATGAAAGTCTGTTCACTTGACGACCATATTTGCTATTGCAACACCTCCAACTCATCCAAGACCAAGTCCTGATGTTTCTAAATAATTAGGGGTATCCTAAAATCCCCCAAAATGCTTGCTGAACCCACATTTAAATTACATATTTCCAATCAGCAACGAAATCTGAAGTGACCTGTCTTTGTATACCTACAGCCTTTGGTAATAGGACTCTATAGGACATTTTATTAGCAAGTAAATTTGTTCTTTTTTTCTGAGCAAATTTATTCTTCCAGTTTGAAAGGCAAAGTTGAAACTACGCCACAAAATATGATGTATATACAACCCCAAATCAGAAAAAAGTTTAAAAACAATGTTTCTCAAAGAAAGATTGGAAGACATTTGGATATTTCACCTTCAACAGTGCATAACGTAATTAAAAGATTCAAGGAATTTGGAGGAATTTCAATTTGCTTAAAGGACAAGGGCGCAAGCCTAAGCTGAACAACCGTGATATCTGATCCCCCAGCGGCACTGGGTCAAGATCCGCCATTCATCTATAAGCGATATCACTACATGGGCTCAGGACTACTTTGGTAAACCTTTGTCAAGTACCACAATACGTAGTTACATCCATAAATGCCAATTAGGCCAAAAGGACATGCTAACAGTGTCCAGAAGCTCCATCGATTTCTCTGGGCTCTGAGGCATCTGGGATGGACCATCACACAGTGGAAACATGTACTGTGGTCAGATGAATCAGTATTTCAGGTATTTTTGGGGAGAAATGGGCACCGTGTGCTCCGGACCAAATAAGTAAAGGATCATTCAGACTGTTACCAGCAACAAGTCCAAAAGCCAGGGTCTGTCATGGTATTGGGGTTGTGTCAGTGCCCTTGGCAAAGGTAACTTGCACTTCTGTGATGGCACCATTAATGCAGAAAAGTACATAGAGATTTTGGAGCACAATATGCTGCCTTCTTTGCCAGGGGCGCTCATGCATATTTCAACAAGACAATGCAAAACCACATTCTGCACACATTACAAAGTCCTGGCTGTGGAGGAAGAGGATACAGATACTTGACTGGCCTGCCTGCAGTCCTGACCTGTCTCCAATAGAGAATGTGTGGCGCATTTTGAAGCGCAAAATGCGACAACGAAGTCCCCGTACTGTTGCCCACCTTAAGACGTGTTTGCAGGAAAAATGGGACAAAAATACACCTGAAACACTTTACCACTTGGTGTCTTCAGTCGCTAAACGTCTTTTAAGTGTTGTGAAAAGGAATGGCAACATTTCAAAGTGGCAAATGCTTTACTGTTCCCACTTTTTTGAAATGTGTTGCCAGAACCAAAATTGGAATGTGTTTATTTTGAAAAATAAAAAATAAAATAAATAAAATATAAATCATGAGGAACACATGAAATAATGTTTGTTGTATTGTCTGCAATGAAATACAAGTCAAAATAAATTTGTAAATATACAACAGCTCTCTGCTTCATTTTCAGGCTTTCAAGGAGCCTGTCTGTATTGTTTCTGCGATAACAACCGCTTGGATGTACATATCCCTTACATTATTTATTAGCCACCATGACTGGTGCATACACATATATGATCATTACGTATATTCTTTTCAATGAGATCAAATTTCATTATTATGCATGATACATTTTATTATTAAGCATCATTCAGAGACATTGGTCAGGAGCAAAATCGTTTTCTACACAAGTTGATACTAGTACTAAATTTGAATTTAGACATAAATTGAATTTGGACATACTACATCCAAACTCGACCCTCCCAGCTTATCACAGCTGACAACACCTCTTTACTGAACACTTTTAATTTTAGAAGTGTGAAAAAACACTCCTTAAATACAGGGGTTTTCATGACACTTTAAAGAGACAGGGAGTTTTCACACTGGGTTTTTGGTTTTTGGAGCATTTATTTTCAAAACGTGGCTTGGGTAGGTGCTAAAATGCTCCAGAAACTATTTTATATGCTCATTTATAACCACCAATTACCCCAGAAAGAAAAACTCAATTTTGACCATATTTGGAATGCTCATGAATATAAGCTTGTGTCACACACACAGCATGCAATGTACTCTGAAATACACACATGCACACATTGTGAGCTATATTTATGCCACCAGAGTAATCTAGTTTGCTTCTATGTCGAGGATGAAATATATAGGTTAAATTATAATTATAGGGCATCACGGTGGCGCAGTGGGTAGCACGTTTGCCTGACAGCAAGAAGGTCACTGGTTCGAGCCTCGGCTGGGTCAGTTGGCGTTTCTGTGTGGAGTTTGCATGTTCTCCCCGTGTTCGCGTGGGTTTCCTCCGGGTGCTCCGGTTTTTCAATAGGTGAATTGGGTAGGATAAATTGTCCGTAGTGTATGTGTGTGAATGAGTGTGTGTGTGGATGTTTCCCAGTGATGGGTTGCAGCTGGAAGGGCATCCGCTGCGTAAAACATATGCTGGATAAGTTGGCGGTTCATTCCGCTGTGGCGACCCCGGATTAATAAAGGGACTAAGCCGAAAAGAAAATGAATGAATGAATGAATTATAATTATACTCGACAATATATATAAGGGACTGACAGAGATGTACTTAGTTATATTTTTAAGATTTAATATATATGAAAGCACAAGTAAGAAATAATATCAACGTCTGCATAAACTGCTGAGTCTTATGAAGTTTATCTACATCCTTTCACTCCAGAAGAAATACCAGTAAGAGCTGAGTGATATGACACAATGCATAAATGTGCGTTAAACACTTATACTGTGTCTTAACAACACTTGATACAAGACAGAAACATTTAAAGACCAGCCATTCATAAGTGCAGAATAGTGCATTGCACTCCCAATCAAATGGTAAGGATTATAGTCTAATTAAAACATCTTAAACCTCTTTAACATTATTAAAAGTACATAGGCTACTGAGAAACTGATGCTGTTGGAGTCACAGTTATGACTTTAATTTTCAAACTGTTTGCTAGTTATTTATTTTCTACATCTGCTGCAATGTTTTGTACTATGGCAATAAATGTCAGGTAAAATGGTATTCAAATTCATACCAGTAACATTTAACACAGTGAATAAAGCACATAATCAGCACCTGAGGTGATTATTGTTATAGTAGTTTATGCTGTTGTTCAGCCGTGACGTCGCAGAAATAGAAACTGTTTCTAAAATAGAAATTTTGCTCGTCGCCATTGCGGATGATTTGGACAAAAACTGGATTTAACATGGAAAAGATACCTTTTATTACATGTCACAGCGTCGGGTGGTGTGTGGTTAGGACATGGGCCGGTATAAGTTTCTGATGGCATGATAACCTTGGATAACAATATCACAGTATCATGGTGTTGTGATTTCTGCTCTAAAATCTTTTCTTTTTTTAAATGTCTGGGTAATTACATATACAGTAACACAATAACATTTTTCCCCTTTGAACACAGTATATTTTATTTTAAGAAACGTTTAAAATATTTTGGAACAGTAAACATGTCAGGCTGAATAATTTAAATAAATCATCGATTTCTATCTTCTTCATTAGTTTTAAAAACACAGATTTCTTTACAGCTTGAAAAGGCATCTTTGGATATATTTCTTTTCTTTGTTATAAAGTAAGCCACTGCACTGTTTAGGTCTAGGTCATGCTTGTATGTTGGTGTATAAGTGATTTGTTTTTCAGATGCTGAATCGTGGGCTGACCAGTACTTATGATGTTCCCCTAAAAAACTAAATAAAATAGTCGTAAAAAACACTTTAAAAAAACGTGTATATATACCGCAGGAATGGTATTACAAAAAGTTTTATAGTTTTTTTTAAACCTTGACTTTTCTAAACCGGTTATCGTCCCATGCCTAGTTAGGACACGGTGTTACTCAGCAGTTTACACGTGTTTGTTGCCTCTTTACAAACGTGATTATGTGTCTGTTGCCCCAAACTTTTGAATCATAGATTAAACACCATTACTGAGACCCATCTTTGTTTTCTCCAGAACGACACAACCTCCAGTTCATTCCATGGACTGCTTCACCAACTCCATCAGCATCAAATCAGAGCCCGCCTCTCCACCCAGAGAGCATTTGGTTTACCACAGCAGGCCTCGACTCGGCTCCAGACCAGATGTGGGCCGATCTCCGGCCGACAGCTTCAGCTCTTCTGGAAGTTCATATGAGGGCAGTGACCGAGAGGACCAGCGGCTGGACACTCAACCACACAGCGCTTCATCAGGAGCAGGCAGCAGAACATCTCCAGAGACAGAGAGCCAGGAGGACCCTTCAGTCAAGCGCATGCGCACCAACAGCTGGGTAACTTAGTGATTAAACCACACTTAGAGACTGCTGTTCTATCAATCACAAAATCAATGTGAAGATGCCTGCAAAGCAGCAGTAGGTGCATTTCTCTTATCCTTCATAGTGCACAAATTGATATTGCGAATTGAAAATACACAAAATGTGTCAGTTTCACAAATTTGCTCATATCTCGTAATTTATTTTATGTTCACATGAGGTGGAATTTCAGACTATTTGAAAAAAATATATTTTGCAAAATATTTAGCAAAAAATAAATAAAATATATATATATATATATATATATAAATAAATTATATATATATATATATGCCTTAGTGTCCCACCAGTGCTGATATACAGCCACATCGCACTGCTACGAGTGTGATATAGCGTTTATACAACAGTTCGATGTCATAATCGTGTGTATAAAAAAGAAAATCAAATACGGAGAGTCTCAAAACCCTTTTGTAAGAGGAACTACTTTCTTCCACCATTCATTCACATCTGCAGCTGACGTCAGAACAGCAGAAACTGTTGCTCATTCAGTAACGTCACTTTAGAACTAGTATTTGAATGATTCTCTAGCGTAATATCTAAAGTCAAAGCAACTTAACATAGTTCTAGTAAAGTCCAGACTATCCTTATAAATAAACTGCATAGTTGCAATCTAAACAACTACATTCTTAACTAAAAAAGCCTCAAAAGTACATTATGTTGCCCAACAGCAGCAATGTTTGTCAAACTGTAGAGTGTCCTCTGTTTGTCGCTGTATGTGGGCAGAGTAATACACAAGGGTGAAGGGTCAAGAGGCTGGACGAGTGCTGTTACTGGCAGAATATCACACGGCTACCAGCCAATCAGATTCAAGAACCAGACAAAACTGTTGTATATATATATGTGTGTATATATATAATTTTAACAATTTTATTTAAATAATTATTTTGTATAGGATGCTTTATAATATTATATTAGTGCATATACATTAGATTAGTTGATACTGAAGCCTAATCTGGAGCTAATCTAACAAAATAATAAAATAACTTACAATAACGGTATTTGCAGTATTTTGCATTAATTTAAATGTATTTTCTTTATATTTCTGAAGATGTTGCTTTTTTTTTGCTTAATATTTTGCAAAATATTCCTTTTTCAAATTGCCTGAAAAACCCCACCTTATGTGAGTGTAATAATTTAATAATAATTTATATAATGTACACATAATAATATATAAAATGTACACAAATGTAAAAAATAAACAGATTACATAATATTGTTAATAAAACAATAAACAAATTCTTGTAATTCCAAGATGATGAAATGTTTTTAAATTGTTTAAGGGTTATATAAAATTTTCATGTTGTTAAGAATCTAAATTATGAAATGTCTGACTCTTTTTTTGTCAGTAGAGGGTTAACTTTGCTACATTATTATGTTTTTTTGCAAGCCAAATGTATTTTATCTTTCAATTTTTTATCTAAATGCTCAGCCATATAAATGTTGATTGAGATTTACTTTTTGCTGGTATTTAGTGTACGTTTGAGCCCCTATAGTTAACAAATTCTTTCACAATTTATTGGATTTAGTTTGTGTGCTGCGGACACAGAATTGTTAAAGTAGCAAATATTTGTGGAGTGTTTACTTGTCTGTCAAGTTTTAGGTGAACCTCAGGTACATGCATTTCAATCATCAACTGGCAGTCAAATGACACTTTCATAAATAGAAAATAGATATCAAAATGGGCCAGAATATATTAATTAATTAGATTTATTAACCAATTATACTTGGCTGTGGCCTTTTTGAGCACACCGAACACCCTAGCAGAGGTTATAAATAGGCTTTTTGTATTAAAATCCACACTACAAACGTCATATTTGCAAGAAAATGTAGAAATAATTTGTGAGTTTGATGTCAAATATAATTTATACAATGTAAATATATACAGTACTGTTACTTTAAAAAAAAAACTGATTTCACAAGCATTTTAAAAAGTGTAGGAGTATTTAAATGTATTTTATAGTGTTTTTATCTGTCATTCAGTGTGTAAAATAAAAAAAAATAAAAAAACAGTCAAGCTCTATAGTCATTTATATTGAGCTCGCTGTGTTTTATTTCCCAGCTGCTCCTGGTACAGTGTATAAAAATCTTCCATATTCAATCATTTCCACTGATGCCAATGTAATCTATGGAACTCTTTTGATGTTCGGGATTTGACGACTTGATTATTTGTACACCATAATAACTGGCAATAAATATCATGTTACTTGCTTCCATTGCGGTCAGTGTTACTAATCCTCGGAGGTCTGTTTTATTTATTTCATGTATAAGTAATTATTAACTAGGTCAAGCACTTCAGTTAGGGGTTGTTTAACAGGATGTGAATTCTTTGATTATGCTTGTGGCTTGTTTCCTCATCACCACAACACAAAGCATGCAGAGTTGCCTTTGTTCCCGCTTTCACATTAGATTTTTATTTGTTTGTAGTGCACAGTGCATCTGAATTCATTTCTGCAAGGGTCCTGCATAAGGTTTTGAGTTGCATTTGAAATATTTAATTAAATGTTTTGCATTAATATAGTTGCAAAGAAGAAACGCTATCATTTGGCTGATGCTTTTATTTAAAGCAAGGCACTGCAGCATTTTTGGTATGACAAGTTCTAAAATGTTATGTTTAAAATGCAAATTAGGTATTAATGAACTAAATATATGCTAATTTGCATACATGGTCTCACAAAGTTGTTGTTTTTTTAAGTTAAAGGTTTCCACATTTTGGGTAGGCTTGCCATTTTTTATAATCACTTCATGATTCAGAAAATATTGAATAAAATATTGTATATCATCAGACATATTATGTACAAACAAATCCCTTCAGAACATGGATATGAATAAAATAAGTTCAGTGTGTGTAAATACTGCCAAAGTAAACATTAAAAGAATAATATAGGGATGGGAATCACAGGTTAACTCACGAAACGATATTATCCCAATATTTTGTCCCCGGTATTGATTTATCACGATATCAGCGATTCTGCAATATATCGATGTATCGCAAGAAAACCGTCTACGATATAGCATGATATTTGTAAATGAATGAGAAGAAATGCATCAAAAAGTTATAAGATGCATTTCTTTTATTATAGAATTACAACAATGTAAAACAAGCGCACAGCTAAAAAAATGCAGAGAGACGTTTGTGACTGAAAGCGTTCATCTCTAAATTAGTCACAGCAGCAGCTCAATTTTGTGGAATATACATTTAAGAAAACACTGTCAAAATAGTAATTTATTGCTTTCGAGTTTTCTGTAAACTTAAGACACTCATGCCCTACTCACACCTGCAGCTTCTCCACGATGGACGTCCAGCTTCTTCAGCCTCCAGCGCCTATAGAATGCAGCTCTGAACAGGAAGTTTGGCCAGATGAAAAATGGTCGTGCCTAACAGAGCCTAGTTTCTCTCAAGGTTTTTTTTTTTTCCCTTCACTTCGTCAATTGGTGAAGTTTTTTTTCCTCGCCACTGTCGCCACTGGCTTGTGTCGGATCGAGACTTGTGAAACTGTGCTTCGGTGGATTTGCTCTACAGTGTTTGAACTTTCAGCAGTGAAATTTAAACCACACTGAACTAATCTAAACTGAACTTCAACTCTGTAATCTGGTCTTTACTAAAACTATGTTAAGCTGCTTTGACACAATCTACATTGTGAAAAGCGCTATATAAATAAACTTGACTTGACTTATTACAACTTGACCAACTTATTGGATGTATTTTATGTTTAGCCCTGGTTTATTTTTAATCATGCAAAATCATGCATTCCCACTAGATGAATATTTTAATATAAGAACAGTAACTGATCAGAACGCTCATAGAGGTGAGCACAGACTCCTGAGCTCTTATAATGTGTCCAGCAGTGGACAACATTACTTATTTACTCAAATTAAAAAGTCATTTTTAACAGTTTTTTATTTCTCTAATATTTTCAGCCAAAGTTGTCATAATATCATCTACAAGGTTTCCCAAGGTCTGTAATGGTTAAATAAATGCAATTATTTCTGTTGATACCTTTATCTAATATACATTTTGGCAGAATGAAATAGTTTGAGCACATATTCCTGTATGAAGTCTCGCAGCACTGATCCCGGGCACATGTGATCTCCTTTATAGAGCGATCAGGGAAAGTGGGTATTTGAGGAAAACACTTGCGGAAACTTCCGGGAGAGCTGGAATGTCTAAAGCACACAAATACCATAAAAATTGGTCCAGCTTCAACAGAAGAAAGTATCCATATACCTGAGATTTTCACCATTCCAATGGCTCATCTGTCAGGGGTGTAAATGACACGATGCGTCTCTGATATATTGTTCATCTGCAATTAGCTGGGTGTTGCAGTCAAAGCTGAACTGCTGCAGTCAGTCTAAGACTGATTAATTAATTCAGATCTTTTGTACGTTTAGACAAATATCACTACTTGGCGCCAGAGTATAGATGTATCATGGCCAGAAATATCTAAATATATCGACATATCGATATTTTGTCCCATCCCTAATATATATATACAGTAGTCAACATTTGAAATGGATCAAAAAGGTTTTTTTTTATTGTCAAGAATAGGTGCTATTCAATAGTTTTATGACAACTTTGATGAAAAGATTTGATCCACTTCAAATGTTGACTATTGTATGTACATGCATATGTTTTACACAGCGGATGCTCTTCTGGCTGCAACCCAGTACTGGGAAACACCCATACACACTCCTTCACACGCCAATTTACTTTATTCAATTCACCTATAGCGCATGTCTTTGAACTGTGGGGGAAACCGGAGCACCCGGAGGAAACCCACGCCAACACGGGGAGAACATGCAAACTCCACACAGAAATGCCAACTGACCCAGCCGGGACTCGAACCAGTGACCTTCTTGCTGAGGCAACAGTGCTAACCACTGAGCCACCGTGTCGCCCTACTGTATATATGTATTATATAAAAAATAAAGACAAATATGTATTATAATTGAAATCTAAAGACACAATCTGGTAAAGTGTCATAAAATAAACACTTATAGGTATATTTGGATGTCCTATATTTTTTCTATATATGTTTATATGGATGTTCTCTTTCCAATAGACTGAAAAAGATGGAAAAAACACATGATGAAACGCCAAAAATCTCAAAATTGACTATTAAGTCATGCTACTTCAGTTATAATACATTTATTCAAAGGATTTTCAACATTTGGATCAGTTTCAGGTCAAGCGTGTCAAATATAATGATATATAGTCTAGCGTTCATACTGTAACATTACATTTAATACATGTTTATCCACTGGTTGACACTAAAAACGGCAGTTAATTTCATCAAAACAAACTAAACCACCCAGTATTCATTCATACTTGACACAAACAATGTTGTGTCGCAGTTTTGTCAGACAGATTTCATGCTAAGTAGAGGAAAAGAGAAGAGTTTGTTTACTCTAGTGAAAGATAATGTTATCTGACAACTGGAAAAGAATTACAGCAGCTGGACTGTTATGAGAAACTCTAATGGATTACTATCTGATCCGTGTGACTGACAGATTATAGTCTTGTTTTATTTGGGCCACAGAACGACCCTGTTTGGTGACAAATAACAGTTTTCAATGTCACAATCTAGTTTTCCTACAGAGGGCGCTTGGTGGCCCAAAAACGCCATAATCTTATTAGATCGCCATTCAAATTACTTCATCGTTTTTAATCTTTTGCAGAAAAAAAACTATCTTCATTAGAAATTATTATCGTATAAATGTATTCGTTTATATTTCTCACTTATCTCTCAAACGAAAACGTATTCTATTAAACTCAATGAAATATTTGACTTCTACAAAATACTGTGATGGGTCAAAACTGAGCAGCGCTGAGAAAAGTAACAGTTATCACGCGGGAATACTGGCTACTTGCTTGTTTAGCAGCGGTCTTGATATTGCATTTATTACTGAATAAAGTCAATAGAAAGACGACTATTAAATAAAACACATAATTAACAGTTAAATAAACAAGTGATTTTCATTTCCAGCCTACCTGACCAATTAAGGACAACTTCCGGGCCAGTAATATCTGGTTATGAATGACGCTAAACGCCGTTCTACCAACTTGTATTTAAGTAACTCATCGGTGAAGTGTTGCAGCGTTGCTCATGTCAGTCGTACTAGAGTAGGAAGTTAGTGAAAGCACTGCTGTGAACACATGCTGTGATGTTTTCTCTGTGGTTTGAGGAGATGGATTAAACGCTGGCCCTCAGGTAGGAACACTTCCGATTGAATGATTTTGTACCATACATTTGCATTTATATATTCAAATTAATAAATCTGGGACCAACCTGTTTGGGCTGTCCCATATAAATGTGCATGTCTTTGAGTGACTCGTTGTTTTAGAATTTTAAATCTATACTGCATTTATGTACCTGTTGTAAATCTTTCTGTTTTATGCAGCTGAGCAATTTCAGCGTTATGGATGTGACATTTGCAGTAAAAACTTAAAACATAAATTCACAGAGAAAGTATATGAGCAATTCCACGCAAATGTCAACCTTGCCATGAAAATTATTTTTTTGGTTATTGTTTTTTTTGTGTAGACTTGTATTTTATAGTACTGTAAAAATACTCAAAAATGGTTGTCAATGTTTTCAAACAATTATATTTGATTTACCAAAGTCACACAAGCGGCAATTTCACATCTGTCACGTCCATAACGGAGAGATGTCACGTCCATAACCAAGATTTTTCCTCATAAATGTAAAATAAAATAAAATCATTTTTGTTCTATAGAGAGACCACTCTCATCCTTTTGATTAGCATTATTTCTTTTGGGCTGTGCAGTTTAATTCACAGAATTTCTACGAAGTATGTTGTACACTGTAAAATCCATAACGCATCCTTATTTTCCTCATTTAAAAT
Organism: Danio jaintianensis; assembly: GCA_903798115.1. NCBI lineage: Eukaryota > Metazoa > Chordata > Actinopteri > Cypriniformes > Danionidae > Danio > Danio jaintianensis. The sequence goes on along the minus strand of CAIGQV010000818.1, from coordinate 26,391,890 downwards.
CTAAAATATGTTTACAGATTGATATTTTTCTTGTCCCATAACTCTGGTTAGTTGTTTTGGAAGTTATAAACTAGGGCTGCACAATATATCGTTTCAGCATCTGTATCGTAATGTGCGCATCAGCAATAGTCACATCGCAAGATCTGCAATGTTGAGTCTGAAATATAATTGACCAGGAGCCACAGAACACATGTGATTTGAAGAGTTTGCATGTGTTTTTAAGGCCTGCGACTGAGCATTTCAAGAGATTTTAGAACATTTGAGCACAAACAAATGATGATGTTCAAAGATTTATTTTATTTAATTATTTATACAGAATTGATACGATATATGAAACAAAAACAACAAAAATTCGTACTAGATTTTTTGTCTTGTTTCTAGTCCAAATCTCTACATTTTAAAGCGAAAACAAGATTATTTTACTTCCCACATTGGCAGATAATTTTGCTTGTTTTAAGGGAAATAACTGTTAATTTCTTCTGAAGGTGAAAACTAAACAGTATTTTTACTTGATCTAAGAATTTTTAGATATTTGGACTAGAAACAGGACAAAGCAAAGGAAGAAAATAATTTTTTGCATTGTGATTATTCCATTTTTGGACCTGAATACTGTTAGACTCCCCAGAAAACCGCCAAATGTATCACCAAATCGCAATATTTATTGCAGAAAAATAAAATATCGCAATATCAGATTTTTCCAGTATCGTGCAGCCCTAATATAAACAGATGTTTCAATATAATGTTAACACACTTTCTCTGTGAATTTGTGTTTTAAGTTTTTGCTGCAAGTGTCACATCCATAATGCTGGAATTGCTCCTATGTGAACATTATGTTGAAACATCTGTTTATATTTTCCAAATCAACTAACCACAGTGTTATGGGATCAGAAAAATATCAATCTGTAAACATATTTTATATGTTAAATGAGGAAAATAAACATGCATTATGGATGTGACCAAAAAAGTTAGCAGGTTTACAGTAAACAACATACTTTGTAGAATTTCCTAGAATTAAACTGCACAACCTAAAATAAATAATGCTAATCAGAAGATAAGAGTTGAGTAACACCAAACAATGTGATCATACCGTGTAAGTGTTTAACGATAGTTGACTGTGTTAATACGCGCACTGTTTGTTATTACTTATTTTAATATATTTTTCACTTTCATTGAAGTGTATGTGTTGAACTGTCATAATGTTTTTTACAAAATTGCCCTTTTTATTTTATTTAGATATATAATTTTTAATTCTTATTTTTCATTTATTATTATTATTATTATTATTATTATTATTATTATTATTATTATTATATTACTATTATTATGTATTTATTTTTGCATGTGTATATATTTTTATGGCTCTGTCGGGATGGGGTGGGTGTTCTTTGGTTGGTATTTGGTTACTAATACAGTATGTATGTATCACTTTTTTTAACAATAAAAGTATTTTTTTTAAAAAAAGGATAAGAGTTGGCCCACTATAAAACAAAAATCATTGATTTTGTTTTATTTGACATTTTTTTAATTTTATGAGGTAAAAGCTTTGTTATGGCTGTGACACCTTTCTGTTATGGATGTGACAAATGTGAAATTGCCACTTGTGTGACTTTGGTAAATCAAATATAATTGTTTGAAAACATTGACAGAGGTATTTTTAAAGTACTGTAAAGTACTTGCTTACACAAAAAACCTAGAAATGGTTTCACTATTAATTTTTTTTTCATGGCCATGTTGACATTTACATGGAAATGCTCGGCTGTCTTTGTCAGACAGACAGACATGAAAAATCATAATAACATCATAAATCATAAGTGCTTCATGTATCATTTTCATAACTGCCATTCTGCTCATTTCTTGGTTGGCATCAAAGACTGTAATCTTGTTCTCGCTTTCACTAGGAGAAAATAATATCTTGAAATGTTGCTCTGTGACATATTTGAAAAAGCATGTAATCGTTTTTTTGTATTTGCATTTTCTTACAGTACTTTCATTTTACTTTCCCATGGAAAGTCATGCAAGAATCATGAAAAAATGTATGGGAACCTCTGGTAGATAGACATGCAGATGCATTTTTAGATGATAAATAAATTCTAAATTCAGTTCACATTTTTCTCTTTAGTGTTTCTTTTTCATTCATTCATTCATTTTCCTTCAGCTTAGTCCCTTTATTCATCAGGGGTTGCCACAGCTGAATGAATCGCCAACTTATCCAGCATATGTTTTACACAGCAGATGCCCTTGCAGCTGCAACTCAGTACTGGGAAACATCCATACACACTCATTCACACTCATACACTACGGCCAATTTAGTTTATTCAATTCACCTATAGCGCATATCTTTGGACTGTGAGGGAAACCGGAGCACCCCGAGGAAACCCACGCTAACATGGGGAGAACATGAAAACTCCACACAGAAATGCCAACTGGACCAGCCGGGACTCAAACCAGTGACCTTTTGCTGTGAGGCGACAGTGCTAACCACTGAGCCACCGTGTCGTCCGTGTTTCCTTTTTATGTCGAAAACTTGGGAGCGCATATAAACATAGCAAACATATGGGGAGAAAGTTAAACACACGTAGTTGTATGTACAGACAGATAATAAATATACAATAAATCATTCATCTGACAGTAGCATGTGGCTCTGAATTCACTATACAGCTGTGTATAGTCTGTAACAAATGAATGAAGTGAATACTAATGGTCGTTGAACCAAATTCAGGAAGTTTGTTTAGAGCGTTATAAAAGCCTCATGGATGCAATTCTGACCGCTCCACCTTCACGGTTAGCTCAGACCAAACTTTATGGCCAGTTTTATTTACTTGGAAGTTAATGATTATACGCAGTTTGACTGAGCGGTTGTATCTCTATCTCTAATTTAGCTAATGTCGGTGTGTTTGTTGTGCTAGATTTCAGTGTTATCATCAAGAGATTCAGTTTTTTTTTGGTTGTCTGATTTCATTTTCTGTGTCTGTGTGTGTGTAATCCAAAGGGATAGTTCACCCAAAAATTAATATTTGCTGTTAATTTATGATCCCTGAGGCCATCCAAGATGTAGGTGACCTTTTGTTAAGTGAATTGTTCATCTATATTTTTATTTTTATTATTTTTTTTATCTGAAGGGGATTCATAAATTGCAAGTCATCAGCAAAAAACATATACAGGCAAAACAAAATGAATACCTGTGGCTCGTGGTGATACATCGAGGTCTTATAAAGTGAAAAAAAATCTACAATATTTACTTTATATTTATATTTATCAGTACTTTTAATCCACCTCTTCAGTAAATAGTCAAAACAGTCTGCAGCTCAGGCTTTCTGATTATGAAATGTTGGGAAAGCACTTCCCGATTAGGAATTTTCCACTTCTATAAAGGTTACAGAATCCAGGATGAGAACTTTTTTTATTTTTTTTTATTTTTTTTTAATGAGCAATCAGTTGAGTCTTCATTTTTGTTGTAAACCAACAGTTCCAGCACATGTAAGCATCTGGCTCTACACTACTTGTAAAAGTTTGGGATCACTAAGATTTTAAATACATTTCAAAGAAGACTATTCTGCTTATTTACACTGCAAAAATGCTCGGTTTCCCACAATACCTTCCTGTTGTCCCAACGCAAATCGATTAAGTTAACTCAATCATTTTTACAAATTGAAGTGGATTGGACAAGGGCTGCACAATATATATCGTTTTAGCATCGATTTTGCAATGTGCACATCTGCAATAGTCACATCACAGGGTCTGCAATGTTGAGTTGGGATTATATAGTTTAGGATTACGTATATTATATTGGAATTATGAAGCCACGGTTCAAAATACATAAGATTTGTGGCGTTACTGCAGAGTTTAACCATAATAGAGTAAATATTTATCATTTGCTTGTTTTTAAGCCCTAAGAGAGTTTAAATAATTCAGGCACAACAAATTTTACCATTTGTAACTTTAATAGAAATCTATTTTATTGAACTATTTAAAGAGTAAAGTCTTTAAAGTGTTATTTCATATTTGATTTTTGAAATTCATTCATTCATTCATTCATTCATTCATTCATTCATTTTCTTTTCTGCTTAGTCCCTTTATTAATCTGGTACCCATCACTGGGAAACATCCATACACACTCATTCACACACTTACACTACGGACAATTTAGCCTACCCAATTCACCTATAGCGCATGTCTTTGGACTTGTGGGGAAAACCGGAGCACCCGGAGGAAACCCATGCGAACACGGGGAGAACATGCAAACTCCACACAGAAGCTCCAGCTGACCCAGCCGAGGCTCAAACCAGCAACCTTCTTGCTATGAGGCGAACGTGCTACCCACTGTGCCACCGTGCAGCCGCCTTTCCACTGCACATGACATTTGGACACAACTGTTGGAATACACCCCCTTGTGGCAGTCGCACAGAATTTTCAGTTTTGTCGTGCACCATGGGATAGTTCGCAGTGTCCGTAATAAAGGAGTGCAAAAGTAAGAGTATTTATTCTCTGTGCGTCCACCATAGTTGAATGAATGAATGAATGAATGAATACTGGAAATTCATAGACCGCTG
>CAIGQV010000818.1:26351933-26363342 GCA_903798115.1 Danio jaintianensis | reverse complement strand
GTTCCACCCCACAATCGATTTGTGTTGGAACAGCATGAAGGAACTAAGTTAACTTGGTAGTTTTTACAAATTTAAGGGGATTGAACATAAAACAATTAAGTTGTCCCAAAAAAAACATCAAGAATTGTGTTGTTTCAGCTCATTTTAAATAAGTAGTTTGAACAAGCAGCAAAAAAAATCATAAATCTCTTTATGGTTTCCTGTGAAAGCAATGTTAACTGATCTCTCTCCCTCCTTTAGTTTAGAAAAAACACTGAAAGATCAGGATATGGTTACTGATCGTTTTCCTTCATTTGTTTATTGGCTGTTTTTACTGGCGTGTCTTTTATATAAAAGAGCAGGTTGACTTTTTTAGTCTGTATTTGCATATGCAAACATGCTTTTATCTGTGATAATGTATATACATGTTGTATTGAAGGTTGTCAACATGAAATGCTGATTTCAGCCCTTTCTGCTTCTCTAGTCTATTAAATATTGAGTAAAGAAGATATTCAAATATACGCTACAGCTTAAAGGGTTGTTTTGTGGACGGTAAGCTATTAATGTTTCTGAAAGGAGTCTTGTGTTGCTGTTGTTGAATTTTATTTTTTAGAAATCTTTAATAACGCACTGTAAAAAATATTTGTTAATTAACGGTTTCCGTATTTTGTGATTCACAAGAGTTTTCCATTTATTTACGCTTGTGAACTGCATTATGGGTTGTTGATCTCTGCTCTGTTCACTTTTGATGTTGAAAATTCAACTCTACAGTTTAGCAAAGTGGCTTTTATTGGCATTTTAGTTGTTTGAAATAATATAATGTATAAGAAATAATATATAGAGAAATAAGTCTGAAAAATAACAGAAAAGGTTCTGGCTGTTTATTACAAGGTTTTTGTAGCGTAATATACAGCACCAACGCAGACAATATATCACTTTAAACTGGTAGAAATATTAATAAAAGTCACTTTTTCTAACTTTTCAAGGTTAAAAGTTGTTGAAAAAAAGATAAAGGCCTCAAAAAGCAATTCATAAGCATAAATAAATGGGGAAAAATAAGCAATAAAAACATGAACTGCAAAATATGGAAAACTGCTAATTGGCGGATATTTGCAGTGCAGTAAAAATGTATTTATTGTAACTGTTCATGAATTGTATGCATCTTTGCTAAACAATTATCTATTTAAAAAAATCTATAGAAAAAAAATATATACACACACACACATGAAAATACATCCATGCATTCCTATATTTATATATAAATATTTTATATATTTATATCTTATTTTATATATTTTTATATCTTATTGACCCCAATTTTTTCAAAAGGTAGTGCATACTATATTTATAATCAGGCATACTGTATATTTACAGTCACTTATTTTACCAAATTTAATTTTATAGGAAGTAGTTATCAAATTAATAGATAAAACTAGCAATTGTGTTCAAAATTCAAAATTTTGATCAGTTTTTCTACAAAGCATATTATAATTATTATAATTATTATTATTATTATTATTATTATTATTATACATAAACTATTTCTTTACTGATTATCTGATGCAATTACAGCAGTAGTGGGAATGTGGGAGCAGAGTTCTCTCAAAGTAAAGTGATAAATGCCGCCATCTACTTGTGAAAGAGAATTATCTAAACAAGACCCAGATAAGAAGGTCACGGTATCCCCTTTAAAGCCTCTCTTTTTAGCCATCATTGTTGAAGCGTCTGACACTAGCAGCGGCGGTTGTACCAGTCTCTTTCTAAGTTTTCTCCGGATGTGAGCTGCATAGTTTGTGTCATGATGTGGCAAATGAATATTAACCACATCCTTGTCAGAGAAAACCCACAACCATGCCTAAACCGAGTTTACATGTCATCTGATTGAAGGAAAAGTAATGATGCAGATGTGCTTACAGGTACACATTCATTAAAAGGTCATTAAATACATGTTCCAATTCACCCTAAAGCCTTTTCAACATCATTAAAGTGAAAATTAATATTACACATGGAAAAGATTAGATATGAGATTGGAGGCAGACCAAAGAAATTTTCAAATATTTTGAAGCCCTTTTTTGAATGTCTGGAGACTGACCATTTGACATACATATACAAATTTTCATAATTGGGTATGTATAGGTATTCATATATCCAAAAACTTTTTTCCCATTTTTGTTTTATTTTATTTTTCATTCATTCATTCATTTTCTTTTCGGCTTAGTCCCTTTATTAATCTGGGGTCGCCACAGCGGGATGAACCGCCAACTTATCCAGCATATGTTTTACGCAGCGGATGCCCTTCCAGCTGCAACCCATCACTGAGAAACATTCATACACACTCATTCACACACATACACTACGGACAATTTTAGCTTACCCAATTCACCTATACCGCATGTCTTTGGACTTGTGGGGGAAACCGGAGCACCCGGAGGAAACCCACGCGAACACGGGGAGAACATGCAAACTCCACACAGAAATGCCAACTGACCCAGCCGAGGCTCGAACCAGCGACCTTCTTGCTGTGAGGCGAACGAGCTACCCACTGCGCCACCGCGTCGCCCTTATTTTATTTTTTTAATTTATTATTATTATTATTTTTTTTTCCGTCATTTCCATTAATGATGTATATCTGCACGTATGTATATATGCTGTATATGTAATGTATATATGCAGATGTCTGAGGGGATTTGTGGATATGTGCAGGTATAAATTATTCATGGAGGAATTTGATTAAGTATCTGTACAGTTGTGGATGTACATGTGCATATATGTATTTATATTTTACATATGTTTATTTATTATTTGCTGGCATGGGGTGGATTTGGGGCTTGTTCTTTAAAATGTGAAAAACTTTAAATAAAATATATTTTAAAAAAAAAGTAAAAATTAACATTCTGCCATCAATTACTCACCCTTCACTTAACAAAACCTACTTGTTTTGTTCTTCTGTTGAACACAAAAGAAGATTACCAGACAAAATCTGCAGACTTTTTATGCTATTTCTGCGCAGAAGTATATAAAATATATTTGCAGATTTATGAAAACTTAACAAATAAGATTAAAAGTGACAATTTTTTTTAAAGTGTACAATGCAAATCCAATAAGAACCACTTGTTACAGTAGGTCTCCCACATGATGCATCCACTAAAAAGCATAACTTTACACATAATACTTTACACTATATCTTACACAAAGCATCTTCAAATCATAAATCTTTATTTATAAATCATATTATTCAATAATAAAACTAAAATAAATATGAAAATATAAATAATCTGCAGATGTTTCCGTCTGGGCCTAGTAATGGTCTGTATTTACAACAAGTGTTTTCAGCCACCGATAAACCTCAGGTGAAAGGTTAATGTGACTATTTTCAATTTCATAACGTTTCTTTTACAGCATCTATAAAATAATTTAATTAAAACATAGTCCGTTAAATAGACCTAAGCATCCATTTAGTTGTTCAATCAAAAAACGAGATGAAAGGCCACAAACGCCATCAGAAGCAGCAGAAAATGCACTAAAAATACTGTGGTAAAATAAATCTTCATATTTTACAGACATAAAGAACAATGTAATTTAATGCAGTGCTTGTTGTCTGATGTGAGACCCAGTTTATATAGTCTCTAATCTCAATCAGGCAGTGAAGATCATTGATTTCAAACATTGATATCAAGCTCTAAAATGTGGTGAGTTTATAATGGCATGACTGTTCAGTTCAGTTTATTGCATAAACCCCGTTGTTTTTTCTTACTATGACATGAGCACATCATGATTTTGCCAAGTACGATGCGATCCTGGATTAACACCTATGTTGATCCTGGAACTAGTGTTGTCACTGGAATTCGATACCAATCGGTCCTGAAATTAAAAACGTCAATTTTCAAATGTTAGCGGGAAATGGACATTTTAAAAATTTCAGTACCGATTGGTATCGAATTCCAGTATCGTGACAACACTACCTGGAACATCATTTTTGTTCGAAAATGTAACCCATACCTATTCCCTACTCCTAAACCCAACCATAACTGTAAATTATTCCCAAAATCAGAGGGGAATAATAGTTGGATAACAATCATGTAGAAGTGCATAAACCTAACCGTAAGCCTAAACTTAACATAAACTGTAAACATATCCCTTAATTCTGATTGGCTGATTGGAATGTTGTTTACATTTACATTTAGTAATTTAGCAGATGCTTTTGTCCAAAGCGACTTACAATTGAGGAGGTGTTTAACAATTGAGGAGGTGATTTAATATAGATGTTAATCCAGGAACATATCCTACTTACAGTAGTGAAATCAGGTTGGGATATGACATGATGAGGAGGTCATTGAAAAAACTGCCGTCTCCACAGGCACGAGTGATCCATATGTGAAGTTCAAGCTGGATGGGAAGACGCTGTACAAAAGTAAAGTGGTGTACAAGAACCTAAACCCAGTCTGGAACGAGTCCTTCACCTTCCCGATCCGCAGCCTGGAGCAGATAGTCTTCATCAAGGTACACGTTTACCTAAGTGTCTAATGCACTTCATTAAACATGTACACAAAGACATCACCTATATGCTGTAAAATTGTAGGTTAACTATGTCTGTATATAATAACTTATATTTGATTGTAACTTTTAACTTAATTTGATTGTAATGCAATAATGTGCACCTTTTGTAAAGCTGCTTTGAAACAATAATTATTGTAAAAAGCGCTATACAAATAAACTTGAATTGAAGTATAGAATATGAGTAAGTGCAGCTTCAATCCATTGGTCATTCATTCAGGTTTATGACCGAGATCTGACTTCAGATGACTTCATGGGCTCCTGTGGTGTTGCGCTGGATAAACTGGAACTTGAAAAGTAAGTCCATGATTTGTTGTTTAAAGCAGTGTTTCCCAACCCTGTTCCTGGAGGCACACCAACAGTACATATTATCTGACCCATTAACTTCAGGTTTTGGAGTCTCTTCTATTGTTCTGATGAGTTGATTCAGGTGTGTTTGATTAAGGAGAGGTTGAAAATGTGTACTGTTGGTGTGCCTTCAGGAACAGGGTTGGGAAACACTGGTTTAAAGTAGGTCTGTTAGTTGGTTATGGTTTTTAATCTAATTAATTACACTATGTTGCCAATTAATCGCATATGAAATTAAATTGAGTTCTTAAAATATATTTTAAAGTCGTTTATGATAAATGCTAAATATCTGAAGAAGACGTTTACAAAAATAGCATTGGAAAATATATTTTGATTTAAGATTAAAGTCTGTATTAAATAAAAATGTACGATGTTTATATTGTACATTTTTGCCACATTATCTTGACTTGCCAGGGTCAAAACAGGAGTATTTTAAGCATGGTGTGTGGGTTCCATTAGAAAATTAAAAATAGCAATCGTGATGTGATTTCTAACTGGTTTAATAAAAAGATGTACAAAACATTTTATAGATTACCTAAAATTGACCTCAGGCACGGTGGCTCAGTGGTTAGCACTGTCGCCTTACAGCAAGAAGGCCGCTGGTTCAAGTCCCGGCTGGGCCAGTTGGCATTTCTGTGTGGAGTTTGCATGTTCTCTCCGTGTTCGCATGGGTTTCCTCTGGGTGCTCCGGTTTCCCCCACAGTCCAAAGACATGCGGTATAGGTAAATTAAATAAACTAAATTGGCCTTAGTGTATGAGTGTGTGTCTGAATGTGAGAGTGTATGGGTGTTTCCCAGTACTGGGTTGCGGCTGGAAGGGCATCCGCTGCGTAAAACATATGCTGGAATAGTTGGCGGTTCATTCCGCTGTGGTGACCCCTGATAAATAAGGGACTAAGCCAAAGGAAAATGAATGAATGAATGAATGAATGAATGAATGAATGTATGAATGAATGACCTATTATCAATAGTAGATCAGCAAAGTGACGATAACAGCACAACAAAATTAAAATGATTTTTTAAAACATTTTTGTTCATGATCATAATAATAAAAATGTAAACAATAATTTGTGATCCGATTGCAATTAAATTTGCAATAATTCCAAATGTCGTAAAAGCTGGGGGCAGAAAAAAAAACTGAAAACCTTTTTATTTATTTTTTTGTTTACGTGTTAACTAAAAAGTCTCATGAAGTGTTTTGAAATGTGCGTTTTGTAATTCGAAATTTGATGTAATCTCAACTGAAACATGAAGACACGGCAAGACATATAGTAGCTCCTCCCATTTATAAAAACAGTCAATAGAGTTTCGTTTTTATCACAGCTCTGCCAGTGAGAGTGGTTGAGCTCAAGCGCATCAAATGAAAAGCTAATTTGAAGCATATAGAAGGGGGGTGGGGCATGTCATATACTAGACAGCATTTGATTGGTTAGAAGATTTGATGCAAAACTGAAGTATGAGGTGATGTCAAAAAAAGTTGTGTATCCATTTAGATGGAAGTGACAAACTTCTTTGAATGTTTATCTTCTAAATGTGAATTTTGTCACTGTTTTGGAGCACACTAGCTTATATATATCATTAATACTAACATCTAAAAAACTTTATTTTAATTTCACACATCCTTTAATTATTCATTCATTCATTTTCTTTCAGCTTAGTCCCTTATTTATCAGGGGTCATCACAGTGGAATGAACGACTAACTATTCCAGCATATGTTTAAAGCAGCGTATGCCCCACCCATAACACCCATACACTCTCACATTCACACACACACTCAAACACTGTGGCCAATTTAGTTTATTCAAATCACCTATAGCACTTGTCTTTAGACTGTGGGGGAAACCGCAGCACCCGGAGGAAACCCACGCGAACACGGGGAGAACATGCAAACTCCACACAGAAATGCCAACTGACCCAGCCGGGACTCGAACCAGCGTCCTTCTTAATGTGGGGCGACAGTGCTAACCACTGAGCCACCGTGTCACCTGTCCTTTAATTAGTTAAACCAAAAGCTAGTCCTAATTTAAAGTCAACTCAGATGTGTGGTTTCTGATGTGAATTTTATATATTTATTTTATCATTTGTTCAGGACCAGTGAGATGGTGCTTCCATTAGATGATCCCAATAGTCTGGAGGAGTATATGGGTGTCATAATCATCGATATCTGCGTGTCTATAAGGGACGGCAAAAGCAAAAAACAGGTAAGTCCATTTTTTAACAGCCAGTTAGGCAAGCTGACGACTAAATGTTTGCTCTTCACGTGTTGAAATGATTTATTTTTGTTGTGAAGAAATGGGCCCAGAGGAACAAAAGGAGCCTTATGGTGAGAAAGATTGGTTTTAAATTACCGCTGATCTCTTTTACTAATCATTTCTGCCTTCTTTAGTGTCATTGTATTTAATCCAAATACTTCCTGTAATATACTCTCAGAAATAAAGGTACAGGAGCTGTCACTGGGGCAGTACCTTTTCAAAAGGTACATATTTGTACCCAAAGAGTCCACAGTGGTACCTCAAAGGTGCATATTAGTGCCCAAATGTACCTAAAAAGTACCTTTGAGTTACCATTGTGGACCCTTCAGATACAAATATGTACCTTTTGAAAAGGTACCGCCCCAGTGACAGCTCCTGTACCTTTATTTCTGAGAGTGTACTATATCCAAATCATTTTCCAAACAATAATCCTGCTGTTTCATCTGGGGGCTCTCTGGATGTTAGTGTGCTTGCTAATAAGAGAATCAAGATTATATTAATTGGTAACACTTTACGAGAATGATTTATTTATTAAATGACCTTTTGACTATTATTATTATTGTTATTATTATTATTATTATTTATATTTATTGTAAAGTGTTACCAAACTAAATTCACAATCAGCATAAAAGTGTTTCTCAATTTCTTTGGCACTTCACATGGTGACCCAAATGTTTTTTTATTTTATTTTATTTTTTATTTAATTTAATTTTTATTTTATTTTATTCATGCATTTATTGTATTTTAATTTAATTTTATTTTATTTTATTATATATTTATTTTATTTTAATTTAATTTTTATTTAATTTATGTATTTATTGTGTTATTTTAATTTATTTTATTTTATTTAAGTTTAATTTAATTTAATTATATATTTATTTTAATTAATTTTATTTTAATTAATTTTATTTTATTTTAATTTATTTTAATTTAAGTTGTTTCATTTAATTTAATTATTTATTTATTCATAATTATTTTATTATGAATAAAAAATTACTACACAAATTACTACACAAAACACACTGTGGTCAAGACAAACCATGCTTATTCTCATTGCAAGTAACTTGTAATTATTATAGTCCTGGATTTTGGAGAATGAGGTTGTGGCAAACATCCAGTCCATCTTGGCATCAGCCTAATTTGACTGTCTTTTAAGTGTAAAAATTAAGAAAGAGTTTAATTGGATGCATGAAGTTTGGCGGTCATTCAAGTGTTTGCTGCATTTCTAAAGCTGCCTTTTTTCTTTTTCTTTTTTTTTTTTTTAAATAGTAACAGTTTTATAGCATATATTCATTAGTATTTACATGTCAGAACAGACTTGAGAACCACTGCCAAATCGAATCCAGAAATCCTAACATAAAATTTCTCAGTTGTCACATCCCAGTATTTGTATTAATCCTCAGGGAAATTCAAGCGAGTATAAACGTCTTAGCGAGTCTATGAATAAGAGTCAGCTGTGGACCGGCCTCTACACCATCACTCTGGTCGAGGGACGGGATTTACCGAAGGATGGACAGGGGGACGTGTTTGTGCGCTTCAAACTGGGAGATCAGAAATTCAAAAGCAAGGTACTGATGGAGGAGCGTCACTGTGACCTGTATGACGTAGTTACAAACTAGGGCTACACAATATATACAGTAGTCAACATTTGAAGTGGATCAAAAGTGGTTTTCAAAATGGGGATGGGAATCATTCAATATTTCACATCAATAGTTTCACATCAATAGTTTTAGGACAACTTTGATGAAAGGTGATGATCCACTTCAAATGTTGACTACTGTAGTTTCAGCATCAGTAGCAGGATCTGTAATGTCTAGGTGGGATTATAGTTCAACAGGAGCCACAGTTGAAAACACAAATGATTTATGTAATCATTGCAAAGATTAACCATAAAGTCACCAAAAAGTTTATTGTGTTTGTGTTTTTAAGGCCCATGATTGTGCGAGCATTTTAAGCATTTAAAAATTCAGGCACAAGAAATTATAATGTTTGTAACTTTACGAAAGCTGAATTGTATTTAAGTATACATATACTGTTATTTTACATTTTATTATTCAATTTGTGTAGCTGAATACTGAATAGACTCCCAGAAAACACTGTGTTGTTTTTTTCATCTGTATCTTTGCTCTGTTTTTATCAATGCTTGTGAATTGGATTGTTGTATTTTAAGCAATTGCACTCTAAATCATCCTAATCAATGTAAAATTATTAATTATTTCCAAATAGAGCTATTTACTTTATCTGATGAACCTTTATTTAATATCACAATATTTATCAATACGCAGAAAAATAAAATATCATAATGTCAGTCTTTTCCAATATCATGCAGCCCTATTATAAACTCCTTAAAGGTCCCATGAAGTGCTTTGAAATGTGCATTTTTTTTTCAATGTTTGACGTAATCTCAACTGAAACAAAGAGCATAGAATCACCAAGAGGCGACACTATGTTACTATTTGGGAAACAGCCACTAGTGTCACGTGACGGCCATTTTGGAATGAAAATTCCAATAGGACAACAGCACGGATAACTAACGTTAGACAGAATGAGTTAAAATATTGTGTTAAAAGATTATACTATATATTCATATATATATATATATATATATATATATATGTATGTATGTGTGTGTATATATATATATATATATATATATATATATATATATATATATATATACTTTCTTTTTATTTCATGACGACTTTAAATGCTTTCATGTTGACAGTGTCAAGTGAAGAAGGTCAACACAGAGTGGAGAGAAAGATTTGACTTTTACCAGTTCCCGGATGCATCCAGCCTTCTAGAGATTGAAGTTGTCACAAAAGAAGGACGGAAAAGTGAAGAAAGTTACGGATTGTGAGTGTTTTTTGGGGGGTTTTTTTCGATTGGCTTCAGAGTATACTGTCCGATGACTTGCCTAATTAACCTAACTAGCCTAGTTAACATAATAAACTAGTGAAGTCTTTATATTTTATTAATTGTATTAATATACAATTAATATTATGTACTGTTATCATGGCAAAGACAAAAGATATTAGTTATTAGAAGTTTGTCATTAAAACTATTATCTTTAAAAATGTGTCAAAAACAATCCTCTCTCCGTTAACCAGCACATGGAAAATATTAGAAAACGTATTACAATTTTACAGGAGGACTAATAATTTTGTCTTCAACTGTATCTCTTGAGAACCAAATTTTCAAATTGGAAAAAAAAAGATTGTAGTAAAATGTAAAGAGCAAAAAAATAAATAAAGACTTTTTAATGTAGAAAATAGCTATTTAAAGTTGTAATAGTATTCTATAAACCATTTTAAGGGATTCATTTATTCTGTTTCCTTCATTCATTTTCCTTCGACTTAGTCCCTTTATTAATCAGGGGTCGCCACAGCGGAATGAACCGCAAACTTATCCAGCATATGTTTTACGCAGAGGATGCCCTTCCAGCTGCAACCCAGTGCTGGGAAACACCCATACACTCTCACATGCACACACATACACTACGACCAATTTCGTTTATTCAATTCACCTATAGTGCATGTCTTTGGACTGTGGGGGAAACCGGAGCACCCGGAGGAAACCCACGCCAACACGGGAAGAACATGCAAACTCCACACAGAATGCCAACTTACCCAGCCAGGGCTCGAACCAGCGACCTTCTTGCTGTGAGGTGACAGTGCTAACCACTGAGCCACCGTGTCGCCCAATAAGTACATTGTAACGATTTATTAATTTCAACGTAAGTACATATTGGTTTAGGCCACTTAATATAAAGTGGGACCGAAAATTCTACATATAGAAAAATGATTCTCTGTAGAAAAAAAACGATTAAAAATTCTGCAGAAGTCAACATGTCAATCACAAATGCTGATAAAAGAGCTGAACTGGCATTCAGCCCAGATCACCGAACACAAAAGCATTTCTTGAAGAAAATAACTTCCTGTTTGTAAAGTGTTTTTGTGGTTTAGTCTTTGTGTGTTTGCACACGTTGCAGGTCTGAGATCAACTTGTCTGAGTTGCCGCTAAATGAATCCACATTGTTTTCCTGTGATCTGGAGCCAGGCCGGGGCAGGGTGATGTTTCTCATCGCTCCCAGATCCTGCACCGGAGCCTCCATTTCGGATCTCATCGCCCCGCCGCTGGAGGAGCCTCACAAGAGAGAAAACATGCTGGTTAAATATGTATGTTAAATCACAGTGCTCCTTTAATAGGCATAATACACAATACATGATGACGTGTGTGTGTGTGTGTGTGTGTGTGTGTGTGTGTGTGTGTGTG
>CAIGQV010000818.1:26331281-26351833 GCA_903798115.1 Danio jaintianensis | reverse complement strand
GTGTGTGTGTGTGTGTGTGTGTGTGTGTGTGTGTGTGTGTGTCAGAGCCAGTGATGGGGGTTTTCAAGCGTTTTTTAAGCCTAAATATTTTTTTAAGCCAAGAAAATTATACTGGAGTAATGTAAAACATTACAACTCAAAGTAATATTGTAAGATGAGGGATTACTTTTACACAAGTTATCTGTAATGCATTACAGTTTGGAAGTAACCTGCACAACACTGTGCAAAATGTAATGACAAAAAGTTAAAAATATTAATATTTTAAGTTAAAACAGTCAAATATTTTTATGTTGTTTAACTTATTTTAATTAAGTTAATCGGTTTTCAACTACATTTTTTTTTTTTTACAGTTTGACTTAATATGTTTAGTCAGTTTCAGTGATGTAAGTTGAGATGACTGGAAAAGTTCATTTGATTCCACTGAAAAATTTAAGGCAGAAAGAATTTTCTTTACAGTGTAATGCTTTTTGATAATTTGACTTTTTTTTTTTTTTTTTTGCCACCGTTTATAAAGTTACATCATTGATATAAATGTAAAAGCTCAATATCAAGTCAAATATCAAATCATGTCAAATAACTATTTCACTACTAAATGTGTTCGCACTCTTTTCCCTTAAAGTGTATTTGTGAGTGAAAAAGTTCATTTTAACTTGCATTTTTTTGCTTGAATTAAACATTTATTATCACAAGCACAAGCAATTTTCTGTTTGAAACCTAATGATTTTATTTCACAAATGTTATTTTACAGGAAAAAAGGAGTAATGTAATGCATTACAATTCAGAAGCAGTAACATTATAAAATGAGGGATTACTTTTAGTAATTTGTACCATTTTACTGTTTGGAAGTAACTTGCACAACACTGTGCATAATCCTAATGCATTTCGAGCAACTGCAGGAAATTTGATAGTACACTTATATTCAATAATTCAATATATTGTGATAATGAACATGCAAGGAGGGTGATGCTTGAAATCATTGTTCTTCCATTGTTAACCATGGTGACCTGCAAAGAAACGCGTGCAGCCATCATTGTGTTGCATAAAAATGGCTTCACAGGCAAGGATATTGTGGCTACTAAGATTGCACCTAAATCAACAGTTTATAGGATCATCAAGAACTTCAAGGAAAGAGGTTCAATTCTTGTTAAGAAGGCTTCAGGGCGTCCAAGAAAGTCCAGCAAGTGCCAGTATCGTCTCCTAAAGAGGATTCAGCTGCGGGATCGGAGTGCCACCAGTGCAGAGCTTGCTCAGGAATGGCAGCAGGCAGGTGTGAGCGCATCTGCACGCACAGTGAGGCGAAGACTTTTGGAAGATGGCCTGGTGTCAAGAAGGACAGCAAAGAAGCCACTTCTCTCCAAAAAAAACATCAGGGACAGATGGATCTTCTGCAAAAAGTATGGCGAATGGACTGCTGATGATTGGGGCAAAGTCATATTCTCTGATAAAGCCCCTTTCTGATTGTTTGGGGCATCTGGAAAAAGGCTTGTCCGGAGAAGAAAAGGTGAGCGCTACCATCAGTCCTGTGTCATGCCAACAGTAAAGCATCCTGAGACCATTCATGTGTGGGGTTGCTTCTCATCCAAGGGAGTGGGCTCACTCACAATTTTGCCCCAGAACACAGCCATGAATAAAGAATGGTAGCAAAACATCCTCCAACAGCAACATCTTCCAACAATCCAACAACAGTTTGGTGAAGAACAATGCATTTTCCAGCACGATGGAGCACCATGCCATAAGGCAAAAGTGATATCTAAGTGGCTTGGGGACCAAAACATTGAAATTTTGGGTCCATAGCCTGGAAACTCCCCAGATCTTAATCCCATTGAGAACTTGTGGTCAATCCTCAAGAGGCGGGTGGACAAACAAAAACCCACTAATTCTGACAAACTCTCATTTAAACTCAATTTTTTTTTTCTTTCAAGAGTTTGAAGAACTCCCTGAAGGACCTGAGAGATGTTGGTTTTCTCCAGGTTAAAGTGATCAAGGCCACTGACCTCATGGCTGCTGATTTAAATGGTATTGTTTATTATTTGTTGATTCATTTGTTGAGAGCCTTTTTAGTTTGTAATCATCTACAACCACATTGACTGGATCTTCTGCGTATTTCTAGGAAAGAGTGACCCATTTTGTGTCCTGGAATTGGGAAACAACCGGCTACAGACCCACACCGTATACAAAAGCCTCAACCCTGAGTGGAATAAAGTCTTCACTTTGTCAGTATCACTGCTATTAATGTACACTACTGTTCTCAACTTTAGGGTCTGTTTGATTTCTTTCAAAAGTGTTCAGTGAGGACACATTAAATTGATCAAATGTGACACTGGACCACAAAATTATGTTGCACAATAATACATTAATACAATACAATAATACACTGTATGGGTAAAAATGATTTAAAAAAAATATTTTATGTCAAAAATCTATAAAATATGAAGTATTTTGTAAATATCCTACTGTAAATGTATCAGAACTCATTTTTTATTAGTAACATGCATTGCTAAGCACTTAATTTGGACATATTTAAAGGCAATTTTCTCAGTATTTAGATTTTTTTTAATCCTCAGATTTAAGATTTTCAAATAGTTTTATTTTGACCAAATGTTGTCATCTTCAAAAAGTATATTCAACAAAGTATACATCAGTGTAAAGCATTTATTAAGCTTTCTTATTATTATTATTATTATTATTTTTATTACACTTTTGAATGGATTTGTGGTCCAGGGTCACAAATAAGATTTCTTTTTTTCAAGTAATTAATACTTCTAATCATTGAGGATGGTTTAAATTGAAAAAGGTCACAGGTCTAATATACTGATACACATGCAAATTGTTATCCAACTGTTTACATTCACAGACATAATCAACAACATGTAAACTTATGGATTTAAATTTTATAAGTTTATGATTTTACTTAAACGTCTGTGTTTGACAGTTGGCAGAAAGATTTAATAATCTTAATTTAATTTCCCAGTGATGGGTTGCAGCTGGAAGGGCATCCGCTGCGTAAAACATGTGCTGGATGAGTTGGCGGTTCATTCCGCTGTGGCGACCCCAGATTAATAAAGGGACTAAGCCGAAAAGAAAATGAATGAATGAATGAATCTTAATTTAATACTCGCATGATGTTTCGTCTGACTGACGCCTTTATTTCTGAGCACACAGATACAAACAGAGCTTAGAAAAAAAAATGGGGGCCCAAAAAATTTAACCCGACCCTACCTGAACCTGTGCACCTTGTGTCCGAGCCCGACGCGGTCCGACACATTAACTGTAATTATGAGCCCGAGCCCGATTTAAACCCGACTATTTTTTAATACGTGGGCCGTTATAACAGACGTTCTCAACTACAATTCTGAGTTGTTTGAACTACAAAAATTTGTTTAGATTTATCTTAATTAATAATGCAACAAGGACAAAGCATGTAAACTGCATTGTTTGTTTATTCAGAATGGATCGTAACAAAAGAGGACACTGAAGGCTGACTATCATCCTTTCTGCCATGGCAAGCCTGCTTCATGTGTCTGTTCATCGTGGAAGTCCCCATTTTTTTTCTATCACCTCTTTCAAACCGCACACGCGAGCAGAGCGTGAGCAGTGTGTGTTTTTCGGCGTCCATGTTTGCATATTAGAACTTTCATATCGCACACAGAAGCAGCGCGTCAGTGTGGAGCACTCAATTAAAGTGACAGTGCATTGATAATGACCAAAAACACATTAAGTGACATTAAAAAGTAGCAATTTTACCCAATAAATGCATCGCTAAGATGATTTTTATGCACTGTTTATGTGCTACATACGCACTGCGCACGGGCTGCTTCACCTCTGCTTGTGCATGTGGTGTGCCAGTGGAGGACATGCTGTTGCAGGAGATGCGCATGACACGTGTTATGAATTGTGCAACTTTGTAGACCCACACATGTTGCTTAGGCCGACTTTGCTAAAATATTTGTTTAATATTTCTAATAATGGCATAGCTTTCCACCCAATTAGGCTAATTAAGTAATGACTAAAAAACCCCCACAAATGCTTGATCACGGCCCGGCCCGGCCCGAAGATAGTGGCAGGAAATATTGGTCAGGTCAAGTCTGGGCTTGGGCTCGGGCGGAGAATCTAAACTCTGCTCAGAAACGTGTATATAAAGAGTTTGTACACAACAAGGCTTTAAAATATATGCTGATAATTTCAATGTTTTTGTCAAATGTCTGAGGCACGAGCTGTAAAGGCTCCGCCCTCTTTGTAAAGGGGGTGGGGAGCAGCAGCTCATTAGCATTTAAAGAGACACAAAACAGCACTTTATTTTTTTTGCTCAAAAACGGGCACTTACAGCGTAATATAATAAATGACCTATTCAGAAACATAATAATACAGAAACATTTTAGCAAGGTATTATAACTTTTAAAGGATCAAGTGAAACCAAAAACTAAAAACACAGCCTTGCCAAAAAAAAAAATCCCATATACATTAATATTGAAGAAAAAAACAACAACAAAAAAACAAGTTAAACTGCAATAATATTTCACAATATTGCTATTTTTGCATTTATAAAACTAAGCTAAATTGATTTATTTAAAATTATGTTTATAAAATCTTTCAGACTCCAAGCTTTTTTTACAGTACTGTATTCAATATAAATTCTACATTTACATGAAAATAAATATATCATTTATTTGATTTGTCTTTTTGACCAGCCCTGTTAAAGACATTCATGAAGTTTTGGAAGTGACTGTGTTTGATGAGGACGGAGACAAAGCCCCAGATTTCTTGGGGAAGGTTGCGATTCCTTTAGTTTCCGTAAGTTAGATGTATTTATTCTCTCTTCTTTTTAACTTAAATGATCTGTATTTATTGTATATTTACATTCCTCTTGTAGTGTTTTTATTGTTTGTATGCACCCAGCGTCTGAGAGTAGCATAGTTTCAATTCTCTCTATGTCTGTACATGTGGCAGAATTGACAATAAAGTTAAATTTGACTTTTTGACTTATGAACTTTATGTATTGGTATTAAAAATAATTGTTTACCTGCACTTCACTTGTTCCTTTTTGACTTTCGTTATGCTGTTGAACAGAAAGAAAAGATATTTTGACGAATGTTAAAAACAAGTTTGCCAACATTCTTAAAATATATTGCATTTAACAGTAGAAAGAAACTCAAGGCAAGTATGTTTTTATTTTAGGGTGAATTATCATTTTTAAAATGAAGAGCAATGTGTTGTGAAAGATCATTGATTAGAATTGATAATTAAGTCAAGTTGAGTCAAGTTGAGCTTTATTGTCATTCTGCTACATGCGTGGACATACAGTGGATCGAAATGTCATGTTTCACATCACCATGGCACTGCATAAATAAACATAATCATAATTTTGAATACGACAATGGACGTAAGAGCTATTTTAAACCTATACATAACTAACATACCGGAGCGGTAATCTAACTTTACTAACTTTGCATATACTATAAATACTTAAACTTTTACATAAGACAGAACAATATTGTGCAAAACAGGCATTTAAGGTTGAAGAAAACAAGTAGTGCAACATGATTTGTAATACATTCACAAGTAAACATTGTTTTCCTTATTGAGTCCTTGCAAGATGTAGTTTAAGTAAAGTGTCCGGTGCATATGGAGAGAGAGTGTTTCTACAGGTGGTTTGTCAGGCCCACTCACCTGTGTGAAGCACACTTCATAAATGCACAATGTTTTTATAGAGATATGGAGTGATTTTTAAGAAAG
Organism: Danio jaintianensis; assembly: GCA_903798115.1. NCBI lineage: Eukaryota > Metazoa > Chordata > Actinopteri > Cypriniformes > Danionidae > Danio > Danio jaintianensis. The sequence continues at coordinate 26,346,100 of CAIGQV010000818.1, read as the reverse complement.
CGTCTGGTGCAAAACTGGTGCAAGTGTCTGTTAAAGTGTCAGAGAGATGAAAGAGTGTGTTTTCTACAGGTGGTTTGTCAAGCCCACTCACCTGTGTGAAGCACACTTCAGAAATGCACAATGTTTTTATAAAGATATGGAGTGATTAAAAAAAAAAAAAAAAGTCTGATGCTAATGTGCAAAACTGGTGCAAGTGCCGGTTAAAGTGTCAGACAGATGAAAGAGTGTGTTTTCTACAGGTGGTTTGTCAAGCCCACTCACCTGTCTGAGACACACTCAGAATTGCTTAAAGTTTTGAGGTTTTCGTGTGGTGTGGTGGGGAGGATGTTTTGTTTTTAGTATGTTTTAATTTTAAGTTTTTTTGTGGTTCTTTTGTTTTTTTTATTTTTATTGCAACAGGCCCGTAAAGGTCAGCAGGTCATTTGTCCTCTGAGGAAAGAGAATTTGACAGGAATGTCTAAAGGAGCTGTAATACTGGAGCTGGAAGTCATCTTCAATCCTGTAAGTCTCCACTGATGCCTTTTAATCTATAGCTCAGTAGAGCCTTTGAAATTCATTCAGCCAAGCAAAATATGACAATAGTCATGTCACATTTATTTCTACAGTACTTTTTTACAGTACGTTAATAAACAGGAAAATAAGTGTTAATGTAATGATGACACGGTTGAAGATAAACTTATTAGCCCTCCTATGAAATCTTCATTTTTTCAAAAATATTTCCTAACTGCTGTTTTAAAGTAGAGAATATTTTTTCAACACATTGTTGTTGTTGTTGTTGTTGTTGTTGTTGTTGTTGTTGTTGTTATTATTATTATTATCAATAATAATAATAATAATGACTAGTAATATTGACCTTAGCAGTGTGTGTGTGTGTGTGTGTGTGTGTATATATACATATATATGTGTATATGTTTGTTTGTTTGTTTGTTTGTTTGTTTATATAATTTTTAATCAACTGTAACTCAGAAATTAACAGTTTAAAGTCTCTCTATGTAATGTGTATATACTGCTGGTTTAACAAAGAATATTTTTAAACACATTAATAATAATAATAATAATAATAATAATAATAATAATAATGACTAGTAATATTGACCTTAGCAGTATACAGTATTCAACATTTGAATGGTTCAAAACCTTTCATCAAAGTTGTCCTAAAACTATTAAACAACCCCCATTCTTGCCTTAGGACAATTTTGAAAAACATTTTTGATCCACTTTAAATGTGGACTACTGTATATATTTATTTATATTTATATAATATTTTTTATTTATTTTTGTTCCAGCCAAACTAAAAGAAATATGAGATGTTTTCTGGAAGAATTTCTTTTTTTATATATATATATATATATATATATTTTTTTTATATAATAAATTTGTCTTCAACTGTAACTCAAAAATTAACAGTTTAAAGTCTCTTATATTAAATATGTAATGTGTATATACTGCTGGTTTAACGTAGCACATTAATAATAATAATGACGAGTAATATTGACCTTAGCAATGTATGTATGTGTATATATATATATATATATATATATATATATATATTTGTTATTTGTTATTTAATTTATATTTTATTCCAGCCAAACAACATTTTCTCTGAAAGAGAAAAAAAAACACATTTTTATTTGTGAATATATTTTTTAAATGATAAATTTGTCTTAAACTGTAACAAAAAAAACTGTTTAATATGTCTTATATTAAAGATTTTATGTTTAGATTCTGGATATTTGATAGTGTTTGTTTGTTTAATGCATTGGCCAGGTCAAAGCAAGCATCATAACCTTCACACCTCGAGAACAGAAGTTTCTTGAGGACAATGTCAAGTTTTCTAAGAAGGTACAGTATGACGTTCAGAGACACTACATCATGATTTGGCTATCATCCAACATCCAAGAAATACTTGCTGAAATAATAATTTTTAAAAAGTTGTAACTAAGTATGATTCCAACAGGTTCTTTCCAGGAATGTTGTTCGTGTGAGGAACCTTTATCGTGCTGTGTCCTACTCTCACCAGTTCATCAAAAGCTGCTTCCAGTGGGAAAGTGTGCAGAGGAGCATTATAGCATTTCTGGTGAGCAGAGCTGTCTGATACTGACCAAAATTGTAGATGTTGACACTTATTGGTACTGGCTGAGAAATGTAATATGAGCATATTTCTAGTGATTATTTAGTGTGATATACAATTTTGAAAGTGATGCTCATTATAAAACTGTGTGTGTCTGTGTCTCTGTGTCTGTGTGTGACATTTTTTAAAAACTGGACTGACATACAACAGATGTATAATTCACAGTGAACTGAATCCATTATTGATGTAACATAATCAAAATTGCTTAAATCTGATAGGGAACATTTGATTTTGTTAATAATTGTTGTTTAACTTATTGTTAGACTTTTTGAACCACTAACAGAGTAGTTGACAGTAACATTAGTTGACGTTTTTTTTGTGCTTTAGCTCAAGTTGCTAACCTCAACTCGTATACTCAATGGAATTTGTTATGCATTTTCATCATATTACTGTTTTTTTTTTTTTTTTTTAAAGCGAGTGAGAATTTATTATTATTAATCTACTATTGCTGTATCCTAAACATGATGTACAAATGAATGAGAGAAAATTAAAGACACGCATCAATGCCTTCCCCAGTTTTCCACCAGAGGAAGTGACATCACTTGTAGCAAGTCACATGCTTTTTCTATCAATGCTTTAAAGATTGTTATTCCTTTTTATAACTGATGTAACAGGGATGAGCAGAACGTAGGGACAAGCACAACATGTTTTATTTTTATGTGACATTTTGTAATAATGACAAATAATACAGAAAGTAAATATTTGATGCAAATGCTTATTTAACTTGAAAACACAAAGAATATGAAAATTAAACTTAATTCTTTCATAATAATTGAAGTTAAGTTTATGATACAGGAGCCAGTTAAACATAGGCACAGTGAGTCTTTAAGTTAATATTTTTTATTACAAATCTTGTTTATCTGTCTGTCTGTCTATCTATCTATCGCTCTGTCTATCCTTCTGTCATTCATTCTATCTATCGCTCTATCCTTCTGTCATTCATTCTATCTATCGCTCTATCCTTCTGTCATTCTATCATTCTGTCTATTGTTCTATAGATAGATAGATAGATAGATAAATTTCTCTTATACCGATAACCGATTATTCATAGTAACATCTGTCAATATTGTATTGTCCTCTATAAATGTCACTCTTTTTCAAATCTTTCATGTGTCCTCCTCTAGTTGTTTGTTCTGACAGCGTGGTACTGGGAGTTCTACATGCTGCCCTTGTTCTTGGTTCTTCTCATCTTGTGGAACTATCTCCAGATCGCCACTGAGAGAGTCACCAGAGACTCGGTGCGTGAGCCCTGGATAATATACATAATCCAGATAACCCAACTGAACTCACCTTTCAGCTGAGAGTTCGGTTCAGCATCTGTTTCAGTGATTTGATACTGACTGTAAAGTTTTATGCTCACAGTTTGTGTTCTTTTGATATATGTATATAATATATTAATATTCCCTTAATATATTAATATAATATTCCCTTAGAGGCATAGTTCATCCAAAACTAAATTGTTTTTATTATTATTTACTCACCCTTCACTTGTCACAAAGTTGTTTGAGTTTCTTTTATTCTGTTGAACATAAAGGAAGATATTTTGAAAGATGTTGGAAACCTGTAACCACTGACTTCCATAATAAGAAAAGCAAATACTATGGAAGTCAGTGGTTTTCATTTTCAACAGTAAACAGTGAGGAAATTTTCATTTTTGGGTGAACTATGCCTTTAAGACTGTCTTAAAACTCGTGAAATTAATAAAGGCTTTCGTATGCAGGAAACTATGGAGATATGTGAAGATGAAGATGAAGATGAAAAGGTATCATTCTTGCTTGGTCACAGATTTCCTTTCATGCATTCGTTCTTGTAATATAAACATAAATAAATGTGATATTTTATGTACAAGCACAAATGTTTTGATTTGAAATGTGTTGTTGTTGTAGGATTCTGAAAGAAAAGGTCTGATGGAGAAAATCCACATGGTTCAAGAGATTGTCATTACAGTCCAGAACCTGCTGGAGGAGATTGCGTCCCTCGGTGAAAGAATAAAGAAGTGCGTTTTGTTTTTACCCCTTCATTCAAGCTTAAAACCTAAACCGACTTAAACAGAGTTAAATTACAAATTACTGCTGATAGTGGCGGCACGATGGCTCAGTGGTTAGCACTGTCGCCTCACAGCAAGAAAGTCGCTGGTTCGAGACCCGGCTGGGCCAGTATTTCTGTGTGGAGTTTGCATGTTTTCCCTGTGTTTGTGTGGGTTTCCTCCGGGTGCTCCGGTTTCCCCCACAGTCCAAAAACATGCACTATAGGTGAATTGGAGAAACTAAAATTGGTCATAGTGTATGAATGTGTGTGAGAATGCAAGAGTGTATGGGTGTTTCCCAGTAATGGGTTGCGGCTGGAAGGGCATCCGCTGCGTAAAACATATGCTGCCCTTATAAATAAGGGACTAAGCTGAAGGAAAATGAATGAATGAATTACTGCTGATCAACAAATATAATTTAAATCAAATGTATTTAGAATTATTCAATATATAACCGTTCAGACAAAAAAAAATTATATTATAAAATAAATAAATATATATAAAATAATGCATGGATGTATTTTCATTCATGACCCAAAAGCCATATGTAATAAAAAAAAATCATTTGCTGTAATTTCTTGATACTCCCAGTAAAACTTCTACATATTTATTTCTCTCTCTTTTTTTCTGCAGTACATTCAACTGGTCAGTGCCATTCTTGTCTAATCTGGCCTTACTGATTTTCATCATGGCCACAGTGATCGCTTACTTTGTTCCAGTGCGCTACATAGTTTTATTATATGGTAAGAAAACAGCTGCGCGTTACTGTCTAACAATATTTGTGTAAATATAATAAAAGATCGGTGTTTGTTGTTTTTAGGTATACATAAATTCACGAAGAAACTGCGCAATCCGTATGCCATCGAAAACAACGAGCTGATGGATTTCCTCTCCAGAGTGCCTTCAGATGTCCAAATGGTACAGTAAATATTACACAATTGACTAAAATATGGTTTATAGGTTTACTTCAAGGCTTGTTGGGAAGTGTTAAAATCGTTTAAATTATTGAAAAGTGTAGTTGATTGATTCATTGGTTGATTTTATTGGTAACACTTTAGTTTAGGTCACAATTCACGGTATTAACAAACCATTAACTAACACTACTAGCTTAATAAACTACTAATTAGCTGTTTATTAATAGTTAGTAAGGTAGAAGTTGGGTTTAGGTTTTGGGTAGGATTAGGGATGCAGAATTAGATCATACTTTATATAACTACTTATAAACAGTTAATATCTTAACAATGGGCAGGTAATAAGCATTGATAGCATGAATTGTGATCTAAAATGTTACCATTTTATTTATTTGACGTAGACATCACAATTACACTAGACAAACCATAATGCAACCATGCATTTGTTTAAGTGTTATAGCAGACTTGCTAATTTTCAACACCTGTCCAAGGGAGGCTTGACTTATAAACAATAATTAAATAACAATATATAAATGAATGAATTAATTAATTAATGAATACTTGTACAGAGCATTATAATTCTATACATATAAGAAAGCTACAAGAAAAAGGCAACATGATCAAACAATAAATTAATAATGATATAAACACTGCTGTTTTGTTTTTAACTGCTTTTTTAAGTACTCTAATAAAAACATTTACATTTATTTTCTTATTTTAGGCTAGCAGGTAAAGCATCTTATTTCTTTTATCTTTATTTCTATAGTGCTTTTTAAAATGTAGATTGTGCCAAAGCAGCTTAACGGAGAAGAAAATCCATAATATTTCAATTTGTAGAACATTCCAGCAATTCAGGCGGGCGGGAGAGTAATTTTGAATGCTGGTGTGTAGTTCTAGTAAATTAAAATCGCTTCAGTTCAGTTTAGTATACATGATGTGTTTTTTCACAGAGAAGACAGATTGACCAAAGGAGGTCTTTTAGACTTTGGAACAAGACAGTCACCATTAACGGTTGCTTGTGTGCTTATTCTGTGAGAGGTCTACTTCAGGGTATCTGCGGGGTCGTAAAATGTCTTAAATTTCAAAAACAAAATTTTAGGCCTTAAAAAGTCTTAAATTCACTGAAATATTGTGTTGTAGGTCTAAAATTATTTTAAATTTCCCTATGTCCATGTAAAGTTACTCAATCAGGCGAACACCCATCCAATCACTAACATTCCATCTCAATAAAACTTTTAACAAAAGTATATTTATTAACTCTATTTACCAATGTGGTTTAATTATCTTGTGTACGTCTGAAATTTCATTCATAATGGTCTTAAAAAGGTCTTAAAAAGTCTTAAATTTGACTTGATGAAACCTGTAGAAACCCTGTACTTATTAGATCAAAAACCAGGAAATAAGAAGTTATCATTAAGACTAATGCTGGTAAAGAATTGTCTGCCATAGAAAGCAGAAAAAAGTATTAATATGATGCTTTTATAACTTTTTTAACATGGACATTTAAAAGAAAATTCATATCACAATAAAGGCATAAAATCGTTGCTTTAAAGTTGACCTATTATGCAAAAATCACTTTTATATGGGGTTTAAACACAGCTGTGTGGCAGCACTGTGTGAATATAACCATCTTCTACTGGTAAAAATGTATTCATTTTACTTTTTATAATCACACTTAATAAAAGCAGTCTGCAGGAACACTTTGATTGACATTCTTCATTTGTACATGTCATCAGAGGGTAAAAGCCCCGCCCATTAGTGACCGCCCATTATCTCTTCCTCATTAGCATAGAATGTTAGTCTTGTTTTTGAATCTGCCTCTGTTGACACACAGGCATTTGTAGCTCCACCCTCTTTAAAAAAGAGCACAATCTCATTTGCATTTAAAGTAACTGTCACCAAAATGGCATGATTAGGATCAAAGCCTGAAAGAGGCACTTCCAAAGAGTTATAAAACATTATTTGTGAGGTATTTTGAGCTGAAACTTGACATACACACTCTAGGACATTAGAGACTTATACATCTTGCAAAAATGGTCATAATAGGTCCCCTTTAATAATTTAGACCATGCAGGGTTGAATTACATAACTAAATGCTCCACCTTTTCTCAGTTTGCTCATATTTTGTCGACATTTCTTTGTTTGTTTTATGTTGATTATTCAGACCCAGTACACTGAAATGGGCAGCTGCAGTGTTAACAGTCCCTACAGGAAAAAAAGAACCTCACACTACGGGAACCGCTGCTGACCTGAGATCAGTCTGTGTGAAGGTGCAGGACTCGACGGCCAGGGAATGATCTTAAAATACATTTATAAAGGTGAAAGCAGTCGATCTGCTCATTTTGAACTGAAATCATCTCCCGTCAAATGGTCCGGTCTTTACTGCAGGGTCGTGTTAAAGCACCTTCATCATATAACAGACAAATACCCTATTAACACTCACCGAGGGATGAAGAACTCAGATGATGGACTAAACTGAAGGGTTAATGAATTGATTACATCACATTATGCCTTAAACATCCATTTGGAGATAGAATGAACGTCATATTATGTACCTTAAGAGTGCAATACTTTGCTATTTTATACTATTTGATACAATATTTGGTCTCTTATAAAAAAACAAAAAAACATGTTTTTAGTTAGATGCACTTTTCTGAAATGCTCATTGAAGCATGATGTGGTTTAATTCTTTTAAACCTTTTTTATTATTTTGTTCTCCTTTTTATGTTATTTAAATTTTAATTATTGCAGAGAAAACAAATCACAGTACATGAATGTTAATTCATTTTTAAAGTGCCTTTGAGGATTTTTTTTTTTTTTTTTTGCAATGAAAGGATCTAATGTAGATGTAAAATGCAAGTACACTTATGATTTGTGTTTTGTATTGTTTCGAATCATGTAGCAGGATTGCGCAAATGGAAATTTTGGTCGTTGTTGAATGAGTATTTTTTTACTTTTTGCTACTATGTTGACAATATGTATTGCCGTATTATATCACAAGGATATCACAGTAAACATTTACTACATTTGATGACAAAGATGACTTGAAGAACTTCTTCTTGTGAGATATGTGACCCTGGACTGGGTTTATTTGTTGGAATATCCAACAATAAATGGTATGGGTCAAAATGATCATCATATTATCAAAAATATGATTGTCACATCAGCAAAAAATCATAATAATATTATGTAAAGATTATGTTTCATGATTTTTAGTTTTTTTGTAAATTTGTAATTATTAATATGCATTGATAAGAACTTCATTAGACAACTTTAAAGGTGATTTTCTCAGTATTTTCATTTTTTTTAAACCTCAGATTCCAGATTTTTCTTTCCTATAAAGAATAGTTAAAAATGACAAAATATACATCAAAAGAAAGCTTATGTACAGTATTCAGTTTCAGGTGATGTATATGTCTCAATTAAAAAAAACTTGCACTTGTGACTGGATTTTTGGTCCAGTGTCACATATTATAGATTTTCTGGTCTCACTTTTATATGTGGCCTTAACTACGGGCTTAACTAAATCTTGTTAATCTCTTGTACAATGCACATATCGTGTACAATAGTGTATAGTACAATAGTGTTCTTACATTTAAAAAAAAAAATGTAATTACATCTATAATACCAACAAACCTGTCCATATCCTTAAATATAAGAATAGTGTTTTGCAATACAATATGAAAAGCAATAAGTACATCGGTTGCTTTTAATTTGTGACACAAGTGCATAGTAATTAAAGCAACTTTAGTATAAAGTGGGACAGTTCTTCTAAAACAGAGTAAACAAAAGCAATGGTAAATTCATTAAATCTATAAAGAAAAATGTGAAGATGGCAATATAAAACTTCAAATTCTTTACACAATGGTATGGTACATAGTCAGCCACACGGTGGCAGTGTTTTCCTTTAATACGACTCCATCATGCACTTCAACCATTGCACTCTTAAAGGGACAGTTCACCCAAAAATGAAAATTCTTTCATCATTTACTCACCCTTTAATTGTTCCAAACCTACAGTGTGACTTTCTTTCTTCTGTTAAACACAAAATAAGATATTTTGGGAAAAAGATGAAAACCTGTATCCATTGTCTTCCATAGTATCTGTTTTTGCTACCATGGATGTCAATGGTTATGGATTTTCAGCTTTCAACAGAATATCTTCTCTTGTGTTCAACAGAAGACAGAAACACAAATAGATTTAGAAACAATGTGAGGTTGAATAAATAGTTGGTCAATTTTTATTTTGGGGGGAACTATTTGATGATCGAAACCTTATATCTGATCTGGAGTTACTCAAGTAAACATTAATTAGCATTTTAAAACTATTAGTTTGAAAAATCAATGCATATTTTTTTAGATAAATGGCTGAAATAATAGTGCATTTTTTAACAGCTTCCCAGAATTAAATAAAGAAATAGCAATAACAATAATTGATAAACTTGGTTGATGAGCTCTGAGCTTTTTATTTGGTTGGATAAGATTTTTCTGGACCCATCTGTTATTTCTTAAATTGTTTAATATTGGATTTTGCGCAGAAAAACTGCATTACCCATGATGCTTTTCTTAAAAACTGACCAGTGAGAAGGGTGCAATAAAATATATTGACGTAATTGTTTTCAGTCTCCTCACACTCTCAGTCTTCTCCTTACACTCTTAAAAAAAAAAAAAGTATATATGAAGAGTCATTCATTAAATTTCTTTTTGGCTTATTCCCTTTATTAATCAGGGGTCGCCACAGCGGAATGAACTGCCAACTTATCCAGCATATGTTTTACGCAGCGGATGCCCTTCCGGCTGCAACCCATCACTGGGAAACACTCTTGCATTCACACACACACACACACACACACACACATACATACACATACACAGTACGGCCAATTTAGCTTATTCAATTCACCTATAGCACATGTGGGGGAAACCGGAGCACCCGGAGGAAACTCACGCCAACACGGGGAGAACATGCAAACTCCACACAGAAATGCCAACTGACCCAGCCGGGGCTCGAATCAGCGACCTTCTTGTTGTGAGGCGATGGTGCTAACCACTGCGTGACCGTGTCGCCCATATATGAAGAGTTCAGATGCAAAAAACTCTAAATGCCATCTAACATTTTCTTCCAAAAATTTTAATTTTTCAGGCTCTTGTGTGTGTAGCTTCAGTGATTTCACCTTTAGGGTTCTTTTCATTGCCCTTTAAAGTGAAATAACAACATAAACATAGGAGGTTGATAAAGATTTTAATAGAAAGTTTCAGTTTTTGCATCTGAACTCTCCATATGTCAAGTTCTAAACCTGAAATAGATTGTATAGATACAACCACCAACTTTAACTTAGTCGTTTTGCTGCGTCATTCACAATGCTTCATGGGATTGTAGTTCTTTTCCTCTGTTAAAAATGAAAGTATACAGGTTTTTTGTTGTTGTTTTGTTGACAAATTTGTTTGTAGTTTGTAATGTTTCACCTCATGGCTGGTTAGTTTAGAAAAAAAAATACTTCCAGAACCAATGTTGCAAAAATTGTCTCTCAAGATATTGTATAACATACTTTTTTTTTTTTCTAATAATTTAACATAATTTATCATGTTGAACATGCAAAATCGCCTACTCATTTTAGCCTCAGTATAATTATAATAACACTTTTGCAATTTGACATCATGCAGTTAGTTTATAGCTTATATTTAGCTTTGAGTTCATAAAAGTTGTGTTCGTTTGTTCATAATTGTTTCTCGGCCAAAGAGCTTATTTTCTACAGTGTCCGGGGAGGTTTGTCAAGGAACCACTATGGGTAAACATCCAGGCTCACCAACAAAAATACATCATCACTGTCGAAATATTTTGTGTATTTCACAGAAGACAGAACGAACATCAGGCTGACTAAAATGACATATTTTCAATTCTGAATGTTATTTCTCATTGGTTGAAATCTGTAGCTCTTTCACCTACAGTACTTTCTGAACCAATACACTAAGGGTGTGTTCATTCTTTGTAGCTTTGGATTGATTAAATTGAACTCTTGCACAATTTCTCTGTTAGTGCGCTGCCATGAACCCTGATGTGCATCAACTGTTTAAATAGGACCAATTATGCAAAAATCACTTTTATAATGGCTGTGTAGCAACAGTCTGTGAAAATAACAAACTTCTAATGGTAAAAATTTTATCATTTTATTGTTTATAATCACACTTGATAAAAACACTTTGATTGACATTCTTAATTTGTACGTGTCATCAGAGGTGGAAAGCCCCGCCCAATAGTGATGATCTCTCTCTCACTCATTTGCATATGATATTAGTCTTGTTTCTGAATATGCCACTATGCTGACACAGGAGCATTTGTAGCTCCGCCCTCTTTTGAAAAGAGCACAATCTCATTTGAATTTAAAGCGACAGTCACCAAAATACCACAATTAGGATCAAAGCCTAAAAGGGTCAGTTTAAAATAGTTATAAAACATTATTTGTGGGGTATTTTGTGCTGAAACATCATATACACACTCTAGGGACATCAGAGACTTTTCGTAGATCTTATAAAAGGGCCATAATAGGTCCCCTTTAAATGAAATGGGCAGACAGAACATGGACCAGAGATGTGAATGAACAAAAAACATGATTCTCTGTAAGTTGTACAACAAAATACACATCATAAGTGATGTTTTCATCCACCTATTTCAATGTGCATTTTGTAATATTGCATAAAAAATAGAAATGCCATAAATGCACACAAAAAGCATGGACACAAGTGAGTATAAACTTTTTATCCGATGCTAATGCTAATAAACTTTGATGGAAACCCAAATTCCAGCGTGCGCATCAAAAAAAGTCATATGATTTGTTTTAAGAGATAATGTGATGATAAAATGTTTGTGATGGAATGGCATTGATGGACAAACCAGTGAAACGATCTGAACTGTTGTTTCGGTCATTCTGAAATCCCTCAGCCAAAGTCTGCCATCAGAGTGCTTCAGTATTATTATCTCTGCACTCCCAATGAGCGTCTCGCGTCTCCAAAAGCCTCCATGCATTCATTACATTTCATTTTGGTCTTTTGAGGTGCAAGTAATTTATTATATAAGAAAAAAGGCCCACGGTTGCTTCTCTTGCCACAGCAAATTCCATTTTTCTTTTTGATATTTGGTGCCGATTTATCAGAAAGTGATGATTGTGTTCTCTGTGTCTCATCAGATGGACTCATTGGATGTTTTATGCAATATTCCAGTTTTGCCCATAAATCTACTTTGCATCTTTGGATGTAAACATGGCCATACAAGCCATTTTTCTTATGTTCTGTATCTTTAGATGACAGTGTGAATGCAAAGCAATCCAGGACTAAATGTGTCACTTTCTTTATTGATACTCAGCAAATGAACCAAGAGTGCCAAACTATAGTGTAAACACACCCTTAAGTGCAATCACATTTTCAGTGAAAAGCCTTGCTTAACACCATGTAATCAGTCCAACTATTTTAGGATTCAAACACTCCCACTCTGTTCGGATAATGAGAGGGCTGTAGAGCTATAAGATAAAGTCTAAAATAGTCATTCCTCACTACAAATATATATAGAGATGAGCAAATGAGCAGGGTAAAACAGACTGGGTAGAAATATTTATTTTCACCCTTCGCTGAACCTTTTGTCCTTCTCAGTCCTCTTAGAAAACCAGCCATAATTACCTTCTGTGAGTATTTCGCCATTAGCAGAGGAAAAACACGTCATGTCTGGCTACAAAGATGGAGATCTATGGGTCAGTGATTGATTCAAATGAAATAATATCACAACAACCATACTTCTAGATACAGTAAATTCACATACAGCCTGTGCAGTTGTATAAAACGACACAATCAGCATCTCTGGACAGACTGAAAGCCAATAGTTTGGTCTGATTTTCTATCTGTATGCATATGATTAAGGCCCTGTTTACACTTGGTAATAAGATACTTTTTGTCAATCGGATTACTAGAGTAGACTAGAAAAAACATTCCCTTTTACACCTTTACTTAATGTTTACAATGATAAAATTCATTCTATATTTGAACTTAACCTTTTCTTAAATGCGACTGGGACCACAATGTTGCACATGTATATTTTTGACAATAGCCAGAAATATGTTGTAGGGGTCAAAAATGTTGATTTTATCTTTTATGCCAAAAATCATTAGAATATTAAGTAAAGATCATGTTAGAATCCTATATTCATGGTAGAATAGTATATGTTAACATTTTTTATAATAAATATTTATCAAAACTCAACTTTTGATCAGTAATGTGCATTGCTAAGACTTGGTTTTAGACAACTTTAGAGATGATCGTCTCAATATTTAGATCATTTTTAACCATCAGATTCCAGATATTCACATAGTTGAATTTCTGGCAAATATAACCCATCATAGCAAAGTACACATCAATGAAAAGCTTATTTAGATCAGTCATGGATGTACATTTCTGGAAATGGTGTTTTATGCATTGTCACAAATGTCAGATAAATTAATGCGAGTATTCCTCTCTTCTAGATGTGAAATGAAAGTGTTGGGGAAAGTAGCTTTCAGAAGAAATAGATTGTAAAAAAAAAATCAGCTGACTTTAACTTTTTTAGTTAAATCAAATTAACTTTTTGAGTCATCTCAACTTACATCATTACATTTGTCATAACTGACAAAAATATTAAGTTAAACTTTGTATAAGTTAAAAATGTAGTTGAAACCTGATTAACCTATTAAAATAAGTTAAAACAACATAAAAATGTGTTGTTGACTTTTTGTAATATTTTTTTTTTACGGTGTAAATTAAAATCTTGGATATATTTCTTAAAAGAAGAAGTTACTTTGTTACTTTGTAGTTGCTCTTTTCATCGGCGCTGGGCTTGCTTGTTATTAATAATATAGAAAAAAAGTTATTTAAAGAGTCTTTACATCAAAATTGAAAAGTGATGTGAATAAACCTCGTGTTGTAAATTCTGTAAAGTTGAAGCTCACTGGATCGCATGAAGAATAGGATCCACGAAAAGAAAGTTCAGCGACACTTTAGTTTAAGTAAAAGTTCACATCATTTACTACTGGCTTGTATACCTGGCTATTATTAAGATATAATTAACTGTTAAATTAGTAGTTTATTGAGCTAAAAGTCTTAGTTGTTTGTTAATAGCATGAAGTGTATAATAAAATAAAGTGTGACCAAAAGTTCAACATATACAACCATATCAGCATATATACTGAATATTCCAAGTTTACGTTTCACTGTTAAAGGATACTAAATCTGCGAGATGAGGAAATGCATGCTCATATTTAAGCTAGAACCACTGCAAGTATCATCGTGCACAACACATCTGCACTTTAATCCTGATTTCTCTCAAAACAGGGACAGGAACTAAACAACTTCCCTGTTAATGAATTGGAAACAAAGTTACTGGTGTTACTGTGTTTGCAGCTGTACAATCACTCCAGCAGGCACAATGATACACTGCAAAAAATTTTATGACAAAAAGTCAAGACAACAAATACTTTCATGTTTCTTTAACTTATTTTAATAAGTTAATCAGGTTTCAACAAATAAGTTGAACTTTATTTTTAGTCAGTTTGATTGATGTAAGTGGAAATTACTAGAAAAGTTCATTTTTTCAACTAAAATTTTTAAGGCAGCAAGATTTTTTTTTTTACAGTGTATTATGCAGTGACTGAAAAGAGTCCCCAGGACATAGGATTTTACTATGTAACAGCGCAGCAATGTTTCTTGATTATTATGCCAGAATGAGAGTATAG
>CAIGQV010000818.1:26286142-26331271 GCA_903798115.1 Danio jaintianensis | reverse complement strand
GATGTCAGTGGTTACTGGTTTCCAACATTCTTCAAAATATCTTCTTTTGTCTCAAAAAGATTTGGTACCACCTAAGATGAGTACATGGTGAGTAAATGTTCATTTTTGGGTGAAAAGTCCTTTAAAAACTTTCTTAATGTATCATCGCAGAAGTCACAATGAAATATATTATCTACAAAAAAAAGTCACATTTAAAGGCACAATATGTCATTTTTGTTACTTTTTTCAATGCTTGAGCAATAACAGAAAGGCAGCTTGGATAATTACACAAAGCGATCACAGATAACAGTTATTAATAGTACATTAAATAGTAATTACTAATGTAATTATAAAGTACTAATAAAATAATTACATTAGTAATACACATTAATATTAATAAAAATACAAAAATATATAATTAAATAAAATTAAAAAAAATAGTAGTTTTTTTGTCACTAGAAGGTGTTTTCACAACAGACAAAGGTATATTTTGATGACATTGTGACCGGAATCATGGGAGTTGTGGTCTTCATTCCATCCTTGTATCCTGTACTCCTAAAGTATATAGCTAAAGTATTCAATACTTATTATTATCATGAAGCGGAGTAAGAATGAAAGCTGTTGAAGTGAAACGAGAGAAACACTGAACCAAGATAAGATAAGAGATGAGATGAAAGCAGTGGAGCTTTTATTATGCCACAGTCCACCACTTCCTGTTCTTCCAGTCGTGATCACATGGAGAAAAAGCAGCACTGTATTATCATACTGAATAGGCAGTCTAATAAAACACACAACATTTTAAAGTACTATCACTGGTGATTCCCTGTTTTCTATAAAACCAAACCAGAAATAAAGGGTGTGGGATTTGAACATTCTTAGAAACATTTGGGATAATGTAAGTACATTAATTAGCAAAGAATAAAACACTGTTCTGGTGGTTTGTGAATATCTTAATAAAATAAAATCTTATATTGAGCTCATTGCTTTACTACTTTTTTAAAATTGTAATTCTTTGAATTCACAAGATGTGACAAGACACTGTTTAAAAAGTCAGATGTAAAAGTCTGGACAATGAAATCTAACTACAGCAGCTCTGGTTGTTTGATGCATTTAGATCATTAGCGGCTGAAGCTGGAGGATGGAGGTCTTTTTATGCCACTGAAGCGTATAGGGACAGTTTGTTCCCTTCACACCCTTTTATTAGCCGAATGCCCGTCGACTGTGCCTTTCTGGAGCAATTGTCCCTACAGTTTGGCCCAACATCGCAGATCGATGATCATACTGTACTCATTTTAACACCAAATGTATGTTAAATGAGGCATATCTTTGGGCATAGCTTTAATGCAACTTTTTCTAATGCCGCATGATACTTTATGCGAATTGGAGTAACTTCAGCAACAGGTGGCATACAACATGTTGTAAATAGTAATTTTGTGAAGGATTTCAGCTGCAGATTTTTATAGTGCAGGGGGCGGGACACTTGAGTTTCTAGAGAGCACATGATTGGACAGAAAATCTGATGAGAAGTGATGTCACCCAAAAACGCTGGGCCATATCGACATAAAAAAGAGACTTTTTTAAATTTATGTATTTTCTAAATGTGAAATTTGTCATTGTTTTGGAGAATAACTTTGAGACTAACAAATTCATAATAAAAGCCCAACCCCGACTCTCTACAACACAATGTTGTAAATTTCCTAAATATCTAACCGGCATGTACCGCTTTAAGACACTGCTGCATGAAGTCAAACGCACCTATTATAATTAGCTGATTTTTTAGGTCTAGATACTCAAAAGCATTTTGAATTTTAAATCTTTAATTAAAATTAGTCAATTTGTCTACATCAACTCTGTTGTCTGGATGACAAAAGGTTACGTTTAAATTTTTTTTTTTTTATTTATTTATTTATTTATTTTTACTTATTTTAGGCTGATTTGGTCTGCCAGTGGGCTACTTGACAAATGTCAAAATGATTCAGACGGCCAATCAGATTAAAGTAGGCGGAGTTTATTACGGGTCACTCAACGGAAATCCAGCGCGCCCGGAAGACGCAGACAGTAAGGAAAGAGAGGTAAGATGGAACCGAAAGTGAAACATATGACAACTGTTCATGATGTACTGTTAATGTTAAACGGACGACAGTACTACACAGTGATTCAAACTCGATGTTAGATTTTCTTTAGACCAAAGGCATCATGTGAGGTGAAAGTTTTAGATAAAGAAATGTAGACAGTGTAAGTTCCGTTTGCACAAACGACTATATAAAATGGCGACGAAAATACAGCTAACTTCACACTTGATTCAATTGCCTGGACCGTACCAAAGTTCGATTGTCCCCCCCTTGCCACCTTCTCGGTTGGTTTGTGTTCACACTGTCTTTTTCCTTCTGAACCCCAGTACGCTTGCGTCATCGAGCTGCTGTTTTGTTTACGGCTGTTGCTAGGTGACGGTTACGACAGCAAAGCGCCAAAATGGAAAGACGTCCGCACATCGCGGTCGTTCTGCTTTTGCTGAATCTTTTGGTTTTGGACACAGAAAGCGACTCGCGTTTGTCTGCTGCAAAACTATTATAAACGTTCAGAACATCACGCGATGTCTGCAGAAGCTGTTTTTGGAGGAGACAAGCAGACATTATCTGTGCTTGCCCTGTCTCAGTCCCGCTTGTCACCAAGGTACAGTACGTGATATACAGACACACACACACACGCGCGCGCGCGCACACACACACACGCACGCACGCACACGCACACACACACACGAATAAACGTTATGAAAACGATAGTTTGTTGTACTGCTGGCGGTTCACTTCCGTTATTTGGTACGATTGCATTCATACCAGAAGTGAACCGGACCAGAGTTCGCGTGAACCGTACCCCAGACCACCTCTTTCAGGCGGACTCGGGTATGGTTCGTGGGTGTGCACCCGAGTTCAGAAGACACGTTCACACTAGCTAAACGTACCGTACTCTGACGTCAAATGAACTCTAGTGCTAGTGTGAAAGCACCCTTAAGGAAAAAAATAAATAATGAAGAGACGGACTATTTGAATATTCTCAGTTTCTGGATTTACTGGATAAATTAGGAATGGGTTTGAATTAAATACTAGTATTTATTTTACAAAGGTTGTGTAATTCTTATAATTTTTTTCAGAAAATGACAGTTGGTTAGAAAAACAAATGTTTACGTTTGAAAAAAATTAGTGTTATTCCAGCAAAATATTAATTTCTGAAGTTAAAGCATTGATGTTGTTTTGTCTAAAATTTAATATAAAAATGGGATTTTTAAAAATTTATTTAATGCAGCAAAAACTAAAATGTGTAAGTTAAATGACAACATTTTAAATCTTTAATTTGGAAGACAGTAGTTTACAGGATAAAACAAAAACATTTATACAAACATAACTCTATTGTCATTTAGAGAATTTATTTATTTAGATTAAACAATCAAAAATGTGCATTAGCATTCACTAGTGTTGACCCACAAAATATAGTTATAGGTAGATTTATGTTTTATGGTGCATGGCCCTTTTAACTCACAACATAGTAATATCAAAGGAGATCATCTTCATATAACGGTATCCTGCAGCTGCAGAAAGAAATACCTTGATACATACAAAAAACCTCTGTAAGGGCTCTGGTTTGTGTGTGTGTCAGGCATGTGACTGAGCCCGCCAGAGTCCTGAGAGGCGGTGAGGATCCAGACGTCTCCCCTGTTGTACGCCTTAATGCCCGGGGGCCACAGGGACACTGGGGCCCCTGGCAGCTGGAGCCGAGAGAGACTCAGATGGGGCCTGTCTCAGCAGTCACCCTGGGACACAAGACCGGGAAGAAGTCAGAGACCAGAGACGAAGGTACGACACCTTGAGAGGAAAAGAGCAGCCAGAGTTTTCCCCAGACACACACAGACAAACATATTTACTGACAGATGTAGTCATGGTAGAAATATATCGATGGACTGTATGTGTGAATGTCAGTACAGAGTGACCCATATTTATATAAATATAAAAATATAAATATAAAATAAAAAAAAGAATCTGGTAAAAATTGACTTTTTTTTTTTAGAAAATGAACAAATGAAACGACAAAAAATTATATTTACCAGTGCTGGGCAAAAAATAATTGTAAATAATTGCATCCAAAATATATAATAAAGTCTTTTTTGTATATAATTTGTGTGTGTACTGTATATATTTATCATGTGTATAGCTGTAAAATATATGTGTATATGATACAAATTATACATAAAATTTAAATATCTATGCAACAAAATTGTTTTGTATAGTTTTGTTTTTATGTACAGTATATTATGTCAAAACAAAATTTTATTTTAGATGCGATTAATCTTTGCCCAGCGCTAAAATTTACATTAGACAAATTCTAAATTTACAACAAAAGATGTATTCAAATAATTTAAAACTGAAATAATCAAAAAATAACATGAAATAAATAATGAAATGAATCCAAATAACATTTAAAATGGCTTTTTAAAATATTATGAATAATGTTCTGGTAGAACATAAAAATTCAGCAGATAAGTAGCTCGTGGTTTTATTTATTTTGTATTATAAAATACTACTTGTAAATCTTATCGTCATACACTAGCTTGGTGACCAATAATTATTGACCAAATAATCTTGTATGAAGCACCTTACTTTCTTTGTTGACAGTCTTATTGCTTATTCGCTCATAAGGTATGATGGGACATATAGAGGACACTGTTTACATTTGTGAACATGATGTGAGTTTGGATGAGAAGATTGAGGTCTTCAGGGAGGAACTCTTTCTCTCTCTTTGTGTCTCTAAGGGGAAAACAGAGAAAGACACAAGAGAAATAAGGATCCCAAAGGCTGAACGGATGAAGTCCTAAAGGAATCTGGCTTCTCTCCGGGGAAGAACAACTTAACCTCAGTTATAAACACAGGCACAGATGTTTGTTGTACATTCACATTTACTGGAGAACTGAATTATAGTATATATTTCATTACATTATATTTTATTTTATACATCATTTATTTATATATTTTCCCAGTACTGGGTTGCAGCTGGAAAGGCATCCGCTGTGTAAAACATATGCTGGATAAGTTGGCGGTTCATTCCGCTGTGGCGACCCCTGATGAATAAAGGGACTAAGCCGAAGGAAAATGAATGAATAAATATTTATATATAGTATATATTTAATATCCTTTTAAATTTAATTCAATAAATTCAAAATTAAATTAAATACAAAAATTAAATACAAAACAAACAATGGAATTAAATGTATTTTTAAATTCATCTGTATGGGGAAGGAATTTATATTAACATATTTGTTATTTATTAGCATTTTCATAAGCTCTATTGTGTTTGCACTTTATATGTTTGTTTTAATAAAATTATATAAAAATATAAAATTACATGACAAAGTACTTACTGAAATTAAAACAAAAATAACACACAACTGTTATTAAAAAATAACATTAGATTCCATTAAAACAAAAAATTAAATTAATTAAATTAAAATATAAAATAAAATATTATAAAAAGTTTTTGTTTGATTTAATTTTTTTTAATTGATTTAAAAAATAATTAATTAAAACAAAAAAATAGAACTATCATTTGATTAAAAAAAAAATTGTTCAAATAAAACTTAAAAAAAATTTGAAAATAAATTAAAAACAGTTAAAAATCTAAAATTAAATCAAACAAAAAAAAGTCTATAATTAAATTTATAAAATTAAGTCAAACAAAAAAGATTTTGTTTGATTTAATTTTATATTTTTAATTGAATTTATTTTATTAAAAAAAATCTAATTAACATTAGAAATATTAAATAAATATATTTAAAAAGATATTTAGAAAATAAATTAAATAAAAATATTAAATTGTGTGGGTTGCAGCTGGATGGGCATCTGTTGCGTAAAACATATGCTGGATAAGTTGGCAGTTCATTCCGCTGTGGCGACCCCAGATTAATAAAGGGACTAAGCCGAAAAGAAAATGAATGAATGAATGAAACAAAAGTCTATATATACATTTCTCTAAATTTTTTAAAAGTGACAAAATGATATGAAATGAATAACATCTTGTTTTCTTGTGTCTCGATTTAAAAATAAGACTATTTGTACTGAAAACCAGACACAGATACTGCGGAAGGAAATTATAATTTTTTTGCAGTGTACACAATACATTGTATGTCTCCCTAAATATTAAAGATTTGTGCTAATAATGAATTATGTATAAATGTATGTAATTGTAAAAGTTCTTAGTGTATCAACCACTAGAGGGAGGGGAAAAAACAGTATGCAAACATTTCCTTAAAGAAAAAAAAAAAGTTATCTTCAGGCCAAACATACATTAAACAAAAATAGACAATGTAGTGCGCATAAAACATCTTCACGTGAAAACTGAGGTATTTTCTGCTCAGGGCATGAAACCTGAGACACATCAAACATACTGGAAGGGGAAAGAAACTGTAATTTACTCAACCTTCAGGCAGTGGGCCAGAAAACATGGTAATCCTTACATTAACTGGCTTACTAGCTCTGACAAATGACGCATCTTTACCTAATTATATATTTTCCTTCTGCAGGGCATCTTACGGAGATGACCGGACTGCAGACATCAGATATTACAGGAACTCCAATAAGAGTCTCATCACTGGCGGAAAACAGATGGAGCTGTTATTTTGCCTGAAGTACTAGATGCCAGGTTTAATTCACTTTGCTCTTTTGGAAGTTAAAAACCCCCCCGATATTTACAAAACATTATTTCTAATACTAATTTTGGGTTAATTTTTAAAGGGCACCTATTATGCAAGTCACTTTTAAACATTGTTTGAACACAAATGTGAGCTGCTAATGTGTATACACAGCCATCCCATAATAATAAAAATCCACCAACTTCAACAAAATCTGCATTAATCGTTAGCAGTTTCTCAAAACAAGCCGTGTGTACAATGTGACATCACAGTTATAAAGTGTGCAATATCTCAGATTTGATCTTAGAGTGTGTGTGTGCTTAAATCCATGGCAACATTCATATATAAAAAAAACATTTAATGTGGAAAAATACCACCATGAATAGGTCTGAGCAGGCGTACACACTATTACTTGTGGCAAAGTTGTAGTAATCAGCCATTTGAACATCTAATAAAAGCGGTGTGTGACTGACCGAATTCATTATAAACAACAAAGATGCATTGAGAGAGATTAATTGTGTGGTGTAGTCACATTTGGTATTTATGGGAGTTTTTGTGAAATTAAACTGACCTTTTTATAGCCAAATGTTGAGACTGCTTTACTCGCATTCTGTAAGCTATGCAGTTTATTCCATGTTGTTGTTTTTATTTTATTTTTTTACAAGACAAATTGCAACCTCTTGATTTAATTAATTCATAAAATCCATAAATAATTAAAATAAATCCATAATAAATAAAAATGTTCTGTTTCTGTGAAAAGGATTAGAGATATCAGCCTTAAACTTTGACATTTACATCGGTTATATCTGTACAAAATATATTTTGTCAGTATATTAATGGCACGATTAAGTAGCGTTAGTTAAACGCGTTATAACCGTCTTGTTAACAGGTTTTATAACCCATTGCAACCGATTGAATGAGCGCTGTAGAATGTTTCCTCAAAAGCAGATTGTGGAGACATTTTTTAGCAGCCAAAAATCTTCATATCACACACTCCTACATCATGTTCATAGTGAATTAACATGTAAAAGCTCACCTGGCAGTTGAAGAGCATTAGCGACTTCTGACCACCTCTTTCTCCACTCGGTTGTGGTACATCTCATTTGAAATGTCATAAAGGCATTCGTGTTCCTGCCACAGTTCAATAAAATTTTGTTCCATATCTTGCGTCCACATTATTTTTGACGCCATGTTGTTGCTGCTTCCATTGACCTCAACCCATGACTTGCTCTCTCATTGGCTGCAGCTCATCACTACATCTGACTCCACTTGGGGTCAAGTCGGTCGACTGGTCTGGAATATTTAGCATGCTAGATATTGGATTTTCATCTGCGAGATGTCAGCGAGCCTCTTTGATGCGTCGTTAAGTAATTCACACATAAAGAGTGCCGAGGACCTGCAGATTTTCCTCCGATCACAGCCCGATCTGTTGGCGAGCTCGTTAACTTCCAAATCGGGCTTAAAATCGGGTTTTTTTTTTTTGGACCAGTGACCATAATCGTGTAATATTTTTTTTACAACATGAAACGTCCAGTTTTCAATTTCTAAAGTTTTTATTTTCTATGTTCTTATTCTTATGAATAGAAATTCAGATATTGGTGTGTGCCACTTTATATGGTAATGATTAATTAGGGGGGCGTTTACAAAGTGGAGATCAGTCAACGCAATTTTAAGATCATTTTCTATTTATAAATGTCACATATGGGAGTTTTTGTGCACACTTTCTGTGTTTTCTGAATTGCACTTATGCATTTTTGCAAGATGATCTTAGAACAAATTTAGAATGGTTTCTGCGCAACATTTTATAAAATGAGGCTTTAAAACTCATACAAATGTTTTGTGTTGTTGAAGCAACAAGGCACTGTAAAGGCCACATTTCAGGAAAGGGGGTGGGGCAAGAGCTCATTTGGACATATACAGACATGCTCAAAAACAGTTCTCCATCCAAAAAGTTGCAGTTACAGCATGGTATAAAAACTATCTGTGAGGTGCTGAAACTTCAGAGACACATTCTGGGGACAATATAATTCAGTACAGAACAATTATTCATTATTATCCAACAACTTTTAAGCTAAAGGATTTGGTGTTTCTTATCACAAGGATGTCTTGCTGCCTTCTTCAGTAGATTTTTAATAATCTGGTGCCATTTCATTTTGTAAAATTATAGTGCATTAATTATGAAGTCTACAACCAAATTGATAGTATCCAGTGACAGGGAGAAAAAAAAAAAAAAAAAACAGCTACCAGCAAAACAATTTCTAAATAAAGAGACTGTAAGGATAATAAAAAAAAAAAAAAATTTTTTTTTAAAAAGGACATTATTAACTGACTAACATTATTAGCCAAATTAACTGCTGTTTTCAAACAAACATATAGTAAGGGACACTACATTTTTAAAAGAAAAATTGCATCAGTATTTACTAACCACCAATGTCGCACTCAATAAATTAAGTTTAACTATTTTCAGGAAAAGCACACACAGATAGTAAATGCAATGAATTCTCTATCAGCAATCACATTAATCATCTAATCAGAATCAAAGAGAATTCCCATAAAGTCTCAGTCTTCTCATCTACTTTGCATCCCTCCTCCACATCTTTAACCAGATCCATACCAAGCACACCAAGGGGGAGTTTCTGGGATCAGGCTAGATGCTGAGCTTGTATTCCTCTCTGTCTCTCTTGACAGAGAGAATGCCCCAACCTCAGATGTCTTTCTGGTCTCAGAGCCCTCTCCCTGGACAGCACACCGAATATGCTTATTTTGATCTGATGTGTTGGTACAAACTCATGAAATGCCAATTTATCGTTCAACCATTCGTGCTCATGTTTTTGTTTGTTTTTTCAGTAGAAGTCGACCAAAGTTCAATTTATTTGATCAAATTACAGTAAAAACTGAAATATTGTGAAAAATGATTACAGTTTAAAATGTTTACATTTATGTCTTCATGTTAATGCCTGTAACTTTTGGACAATTTAATGCATGCTTGCTGAATAGAAGTTAATTCCTTTTAAAACGACAAACTTGTGAATGATAGGGTTCACACACAAAACACACTTTATAGACTATTTTTAATTATCCAATTTAAAAAAAAAAGTGACATGAAATGGATAGTATAAATAGGGATTAATATTAACGGACATTAGCTAAAAATAGACCACATGTGCAAACGTAAAGACACAAGGAAAATTGCATCAAAGGCAGCTTTGTTTAAAACATGTATGGTGTCAAAACAAATAAGACTCGTTATTGGCCAGCAGCGGGAACTTTGCTATAATCTAGTGTAAATACACATTAATGTATAACTGTATATCAACACTTGTAGTGTTTGAAGTGACTTTTGTTTGATGGAGTAAAAGCATTGTAATATCAAAGCAAGAAATTCAATTCAAATTCCAAATAAATAGACAATTTGATCAGACAAAAACCAGCACAGCTTGTACAAGTACAAGCTTTGGACAATGACCGATTTAAAAATGAAACAAACAAACAAACAAACATGTTAGAGTTAAAAGGCTCAGAAGTCTGTAGCAGCTCAAGCAGACCCAGAAGAGTTTCTTGAGCACCCACAAAACGAACATAGAGCAAAGGAGAATATCCTTATATTGTATCAGGACTATGGCCATCAGTCAGTGGTCCTCTATGTCCAGTCTGTGAGGTAGAGCTGCAGTTCATCAGTCAGTTGCATGGCTTCTGAAAGGAAGGACGCCATGGAGTTTGGGTTTTGGATACCTGTGTTTTCAGGTAGAGGTCAGTCAGGCTCAGAGCTCATCGTGGTTCCTGGTAAGGTCTTCACCATAGTTGGTGGCTTGGCTGCCAACAAACATGTTCCAGTTCTCAAGAATCTCCTCTTTGCTCAACATCTGGTCCTAAAAGCATGAACAACTGTCATGACAAGTGTGTGCATGTTTCTCTAATCGTCAGCCACGTCAAATAAACCATTTTTAGTTGCTTAAAATTGCTGGTAAAAGGATCTTTTTAGTAAAGGTATCATTTGAGGGTATATACACAACACTGTTTTCAACTAAAAACTATGCATTTGTTCATTTGCAATGGCTTAAAAAAAGAGACTTTTGCAAAATAGGTTTCAAAGTGCACGTGTTTGAAAAGAATAGTTATTGTGTTTCAGTCTAAACTACAAAATCTGCATTTTATGACAACTAAGGTCATGTTATGTGTATTCATTCCATTCTAAAAAGTAATCCATTTGTATTTGTCAGCATCAATAATCCAGCCTTCAGTGTTACATGAACCTTCCATTCTATTATAAAATCATTCTATTATGCAAAAATACCAAGACTGTGTTGCAAACAATTCTTAACCGTATCTCAGCCGGTTCTTACTTTGTCTGTGTCCGACTCGTACACCAGATGTCTGGCTTCTGCCTGTGCGTGATCATAGTCCTGTGGCAGGATCCAGTGACGAATCTCTTCTAGGTCCATCTTCCCATCTTTGTTCAGATCTCTGAAATCTGAAAACTGGTCTCTCTCAGTCCTTACCCAGTCCGGCTCTGGACCAGCATCTTCGTGTGCAAACATGTCCGCTGAAAACAACAGAAAAATGCTTTTACTTGCAGTCATAGTATTGAAAAGAAGGTGGCTACTTGTGATTAGATTACCATGTTAATAACATCAAATTCAAGTTTGTTTCCCCCTTTGGTGCAGATCTTTTGGGCAGGTGAGAATACAACAGTTGCACTCTGGTGCACATCACACAAATGGGCCGAGACCCAGCTGAAGAGGGGGTCTCGGTCCACTTCCAAACAAACTCTGGTACTGTTCATTTAAGGTGTGAATATGATAGCTCAAAAGGCACATGGCTTTCTTCAATTGTGCCATCAGGATCCTGTAGTTTGACCCGTGACATGTGCTGTTTCCAAGCAACCATTAGCAGTGCTCTCCAATGAACCACCACTAACAAACCCCAGTCTATGCCCAAGTTTTATATGATATAACTTAGGATACAATTTTTATTTAGGCACAAAAGAAAAGGGCATTGCTGTGTTTGGCTTTTCTGTGTTTGTCTGAAGTAACTAGTCTACCGTTATAACTGAAATGTGTATAATACACACATCATGACCAAGCTGCTCTCTATTTGCGCATGTCTACATTTGAAAAAGAACTTGTGCGAACAAAAGAAGTGATCTGTGAGTGGTCCTCAGAGCTACAGCAAAGGGTTGGTCTGGGCCGGTTCTTTGGACACAGCATACACAACACCGCAGGTGCAAGCCTTTCTGTCCAATTAACGTCTGACTTTAGCCCATGGGTGGTTTTGTTTGCAATTTCTAGTTCACTAGCAAAAAGGGCAGTAAGAATGCAAACCACACCAAAAAAATAAATAAATAAATAAATATCAACATTGTGTTTGGTCCGGTTCAAAGCAAGTTAACTAACAAACTTTCCTGGTGTGAATACACCCTAAAACTTACAAAAAGCTATTATATGGTTTGGAAACACCTCACACCAAATATTTATGGTACATTCTGTTGGTCACACAAAAATACATGAGTACCTACCAATGTATTCATCTTCATCGACATGACCATCTCCATTTTTGTCAATGTCCTCCAGAGTTTCCTGGTAAAGCAGAGGAGACAGATCTATTTTTTTCAAGAAATAGCATGATGGTTGTTTTCAGTAGTCTTCATAATTAAACTGACAGTAAGGACCGCGGTCTAAAATGCAGTCAAACACCATAATCATAAACATACTCACAAGAACCACAATTTCCTGCATGTGAGCAAACTCTTCTGGGTGGAGGAAAGCAGTAAACTCCTCTTTGTCTGCAGCCAAATCGCCATTGAGGTCTGCGGTTTTAAACCTGCGTTCATCTCGCGGAAGCATCTTCTTGAAGCTAAACTGATCTGTAGCATCTTCAAACTCCTCTGGGTTGGCTGGGAAAGGGGGAGAGGTTGAATCTTATATAAACACTGAATGAATGTGAGAACTCATATCTGAAATATAAGTTTATCTGCAATATCTATGTTTCAGACACAGTTTGTCTTACCGAGGTAGTAACCGTAAGTTGCTTGCTTATATTCATCCCACGAGATCTTGTTGTCTTTGTTCAGGTCATAGTCAGTCCAGACTTTCGCAACGTTCTCATAAACGTAGCGCTTCTGAACTCTCTTGATCCAGGCTTTGAGTTCATCAGTGGTGATAAATCCATCAACATTGCTGTCGATACGCTCAACTATTTTCCTAAGACATTTAAAAGTGCATAGAATTGAAAGAGTTAATAAAATGCAACACACTTTGAATTAAGTTTTCATACATATCTCTGGCTTTTCAGCTCACACTGGGTGGGTCCTTTGAAAGCATGGCCAGAATATATTGCACAACAGGCCTGTCGCAATTACTTATTCATGTAGATATGTATTACCATCTTATTTTGGTTATTTGATCTAGTCACGATTACATGATAACTGTGCAGTGTAAATTTCAAATAAGAATAAGTGCTTAAATGTCAATCAAGTATTAATATATATTATGGTTTGGCTTTTAATGTTTTGTTTAGAATGAAAGAAAATAAAAACATTGGGTAACACTTTATTTTAAGGCGTCTTTCCTTATTAGTGTATTCATTTAACTACAGTCTAATATTAATGAATTACTATACAGTCAGGGCTAGAATGCGTGTTAGGTTTAGAGTGTAGTTCCAAGTAATTATGCATAATTGTAATTACTAAATAAGTACGTGGAACGTTACAATAAAGTGTTCCCAAACATATGCATCATTCCTACAAACATTATAGGTTTTGATGGGCTGAAATGTAAATATAAATGGACCAAGTTTATATTTGAACAAAGAGACAAATATTTTAACTTTTACAAATAATATTTTCACAGCATTAAAGGAAACATTAAGTGCATTTTCAATCCAGTTTGCAAAAAAATTAATAAATTAAAATACAGAGGATAAAAAATAAAAGATTGTTTGACGGTCAATAATCAGAAGCACAAACTTCATGATTATACACTCTAAACTAGAAAGATATAGATCATTAATACACTCTATATTCTGATTTTCAGCTTTTCAGAAAATGGAGCACAATTTACAACCAAAATTCGTATCACTCTCACTGGTGAATAAAAATAAAATCTAGTTTCCCCTTCTAGGCTCTATTTTAAGCAAAATGCCACATTTCTTTCCATTTATTTTATGTTGAAATATGACCCAAAGACATGTTCTTGACAGGAACTGAAATTCAAGTTACTACATAGCTGTCAACAGCAAATTATTTTTATCTCTGATGCCACGTTGTGAAGTGCAGTGAGCCTCCTCCCACTCAGAAAGACAGGAGAGGAGATCTGGGGGAATGCCTTCATGTTTACGCCCATTTCACCCCATGGTAAGCTGGAGAACGAGTTACATTGGGACCATAACCCAGATAAATCCAAATACTGTTGACATGGCAGTGTGGCAACCATCACAGTGGAGGGGGGGGGGGGGGGGGGGGGGGGGGGGGGGGTGTATTTGTTATATTTGTTTACACATTCCTTTACATAACTTTAAACTACATGTATTCTTATTTATTAATACATTGCTGTACATGTTTTTCTTACATACTATATGTGACTTTGAATCACAAAACCAGTCTTAATTGACAACATTTTTCTTTTCTGAAAGACGAATAAATAATCTTTCTGCTGATGTATCGTTTGTTAGGATATGACAATATTTGGCCAAGATATAACTACTGAAAACTGGGTTCAATACTGAGAAAACCTGTCTAAATTAAGTTCTTAGCAATGCACATTACTGATCAAAAATGAAGTTTTAATGGATTTATGGTAGGAAATGTACAAAATGTCTGCATGGAACACAATATTTACGTAATATCCTAATGATTTACTTTTGGACTAAAAAGGAAAAAAAAATCTAATTTTAACCACTACAAAGTTTTTTTATCTATTGCCAAAAATATAACCGTGCAACAGAAGACTGGTCAGAAGGTTTTGTGGTCCATGGTCACATAGTAGCAAATTAGACTTTAAAAAATATGTATAAACAATAACACACTGTTAAAACTTTAATGACAAAAGTCGACAACAAATAGTTTTATGTTAACTTAACTTATTTGAATACGTTAATCAGGTTTCAACTAAATTTTTTAGGTTATACAAATACTGTTATACTTAATATTTTAGTATGTTTGCTTGATGTAAGTTGAGGTGACTTGAAAAGTTCATTAGATTCAACTAAAAAAATAAGTCAGCAAGAATTGTTTTTACAGTGCAAGAACACATATCCTTATTTTCCAAGAATATGACATGTTTTAAACTAGATTATCCAACTACTTCTCCTTTTTGTTATATTGAACAGTTGTATCTGTCTCTGACCCATATACAGAGGTAATGCTGAAGTAAAGTTACGTTTTTTGTGACCAAACCCCCCCAAATCTTACCCTAATCTGGCTTTGCTTTCCTCCGGGGTGAGCTGGTCAAATGTGGTGGCCTCCTCTTTGCCCAGAAAGGCCTCGTGGTCGTATTGATAACTCTGGTTGTCTTCGTGTGTTTGTCTGCTCAGTTCGGGCTCGTGGTGAACTCTTTCTTTCCTGAGAGTGGGTTTTCCTTGCACAAGACTCGTGCAGAGCGACAAAAGCCACAAATACGCCGAAACCTCCATTTTTAAAAGGACGCGATTCAAAGATGGACTTCAAAAACTGTTTGAAATTAAATAGGCGTTATCATATATCGCCAAAGTCGCAAGAAGCTGCAGCTGCCGGAAAGACGCGTTTCAATTGTTATCAACTAGGAGCGAAACAATCCCAGTCTCCAGAACACAAGTCGGGTCTTTTCATTTTCGATTCAAACATACCCGGCGGATCACTAAACGCCACAACCAAACACCGAATGGATGCGTGTTAGCGAATAGCCAATCATTAACTGGCTAGCAAAGGAAGGTGGAATGTTAGAAGCTCTACTATTGGTCAGTGGGCTGTCTGTAACTCGAGATGGGCGTGGACGCCACGTTGCAAGATGACACGCAGAAGCGCCTAGATGCATTTTATTTTAGGAACGCCATAGCAGCAGCATTATGCAACACTATGGTATTCAAATTTAGCCCAGAGCTAAAATCTGCGGTATTCTTATTAGTGAGTTAATTTCCAACAAGTTAAAAGGTAGACATATTTACAGCATACGACTATAGAATAAAAGTGTTGAACATTTGGATAAATCTTTATGCAAAAAAATGCTCGAAATGGCAATATAGTAATGGGATGAATACAACGTTTTTACTTTTACTTTTTATTCTGGAAACTACTTCTTAAAAACTTAAAATAATACAGTACTCAGCATAATTTGAGGACACCCCATTTTGAAAATGAATATTTTTTTATCCATTTCACAGCGAATATAGGCAATGTATTTCGGTGCAGGGGCAGCACGGTGGCGCAGTGGATAGCACAATCGCCTCACAGCAAGAAGGTCGCTGGTTCGAGCCCCGGCTGGGTCAGTTGGCGTTTCTGTGTGGAGTTTGCATGTTCTCCCCGTGTTAGCGTGGGTTACCTCCGGGTGCTCCGGTTTCCCCCACAAGTCCAAAGACATGTGCTATAGGTGAATTGGGTAAGCTAAATTGTCCGTAGTGTATGAATGTGTATGGATGTTTCCCAGTGATGGGTTTCAGCTGGAAGGGCATCCGCTGCGCAAAACATATGCTGGATAAGTTGGCGGTTCATTCCGCTGTGGCGACCCCAGATTAATAATGGGACTAAGCCGAAAAGAAAATGAATTAATATTTCGGTTCATTTAAACAAAACAGATTTATTAACAGATATATTTATTAAAATAATATTTTAGTCACCAAACATATTTAGAAATTGAAAGATAATACAATTAAATTCAAGCAAAATATTGCAAAAAACAAAATAAAACCTACAAAATTTCAACAAATTTTTTTTATTTTTTTGCTTCTCTTGATTTTTCCTCTTTTTAAAATTTGTATTTAATATTTTTCTATAACATTTAAATTTGGGTGTACTAGTTTTTGGACCGTTATCGTAAGTTATTTTGTTAGATAAGCTCCAGATTTGGCTTCAGTACTGACTAATCTAATGCATATGCACAAATATAATATTGTAAAGCTTCCTATTAAAATTATGAATTTAAAAGAGAGATTTGTGAAGGGGTGTACTTATATATGCTGAGCACTGTATATAGGCTAACATGATGTTTTTAGTCATTTTTTAGAGTTATCATTTCAGACGTGTTTATATTCATAGACAAGACAACATGTTTTAACTTAAGAAGAGTTAAGAAATTAATATTTGAACAAAACAAGCTCTGAATGTCATTTTAAAAGCTTAAAATAATGTTATATTATGTTATAGATAACATGTTCCTGATAAATCCAGAGAAACTGATCATTTTTAATTAGTCTCTATATATATTGTGAGAATACACAGTATAAGGGTGTATAAAACAATACAGAAATATGGCTCCTGGTGATATCTTGAGGTCTTACCTTACTTTCAAGATACCTTGAAAGAAAAATAATATTATTTATATTTTTTTATAACATTATTACCTTATTACTATTAGTCCACAGCCTTGGTAAACAGTTCTGCATTTGTTCTATATATGATTTGTTGATCATTACCTTTGTGTTCATTTTTGAATGATCTTTCTCACTGTACTTCAGTGCATTTGCGAAACGTATTTGCAAAAACATCATGTCAAATAACCGAGAAAAAGACGATGCAGATGAAGTCTAAACATTAAAGCATCATTACGTATTAAAAGATTTACATGATTGTGTCAGATACAACTACGTTTCATTAATATCATCATATTGAGCTGATTTAAATTGACAGAGCAAGTATAATTTAAATACATTAACAATTCATTACTCAAATAAAAGGCCACTTGCCTAGGGCTAGTTTCATAACAGAGCTGTGGCTCTCAGTTTGGGCTGGAAACATGGCATGTGTTAGCATATTATGCAAATAATGAACGACAAAATTCATGCTGGCCTGTTTGCAGAAGGGAATTAGAGGCGACACTGGCAGCAAGTTATTCCCACAGTACATTACATGAGCTGATGCAAATTCAGAACATATGGAAATATTTATTAAATTGTGAATAAATTAATATCAACTTTTTTGACAAGATTTGGCTTAAAACTACACTAGCGACAGCGAGGATGTTTGGGTTTACATTTAATTTAATTTATTTATTGCAGCCTGACAAAACACTATAAAAGATGCATATTTCACTTTTAAAGGGATAGTTCACCCAAAACTTTAAATTCTGAAGATATTTTTGAAAAAAGCTGGAAACCTGTAACCATTGACTTCCATAGTATATTCATTTATTTTCTTTTTGGCTTAGTCCCTTTATTAATCTGGGGTCCCCACAGCGGAATGAACTGCCAACTTATCCAGCATATGTTTTATGTTTTTATGCCCTTCCAGCTGCAACCCATCACTGGGAAACATCCATACACACACATACACTACGGACAATTTAGCCTACCCAATTCACCTATAGCGCAGGTTTTTGGACTTGTGGGGGAAACCGGAGCAACCGGAGGAAACCCACGCCAACACGGGGAGAACATACAAACTCAACACAGAAACGCCAACTGACCCAGCCGAGGCTCGAACCAGCGACCTTCTTGCTGTGAGGCGAACGTGCTACCCACTGCGCCACCATGCAGCCCTTCCATAGTATATGTTTTTCCTATTATTGAAGTCAATGGTTACCGGTTTTCAGCTTACATTTAGCTGATTTTGGCCAAACTAACATTGTTAGGTTTTTGCAACTCATAATCAGCCTAAACATTCAGACTATAGATGCTGGAAAACGGTATTGACTTCAATAATATTTGTTTTTCCTGCTGTGGATGTCAATGGCTACCGGTTTCCAACATTCTTCAAAATATCTTCTTTTGTGTTTAACAGAATAAAGAAACTCATAAAGGTTTGGAAGCACTTAAGGAAGAATAAATAGTGAGTACATTTTTTTTCATATCCACTATTTTCTTTTTTTTAAAAGAGAATTTTGACTGTAAAATTATTTGCATCGCTGGTAAAGATGAGCAAAGAAGGCAGTGAAAAGAAAATTGTATTGTTTATCCTTTTTATTTTAGTCAAAGAATTCACAAAAATCTAATCTAATCTTTTACTGAAATAAAACAGGGGCAGATTTCATTATAATTTTTGTTTCTACAATACACATTGGTCAGCATTATTGGCACCCCTAAAAATTCTTGTGAGTGAAATTTCTCTCAATTAAATATGTTTTTTTTTTGTAGTTCAAACTCGAAAGAATAAAGCCATCTCTCATAATTATCAATTATCTCATAATCAAATATTTTCACTGAATTTATTGCTTATTTTTTTTACCAAGGGTGCCAATCATTTTGTCCATGATTGCATTAATGATATTGGCACCTTTTCTGAGTGACTACATAGGTGAATCCTTGCTTTAAATAATAACTTTCTACAGTACTTAAATTAGCAAATAATTGTCGTCCTACCCTGTTTAACACAGAGAACTACAATAACGCTTGATGTAAATTGGCTATTACATATTTCATTCTCTTAACCATTGATCTGTAGGCTTTTCTTGTACATGAAATATGCGCTCACTCACTGTGCCGGTATTAAAAACCCCTTTTGCAAATGAAGGGTATCAGTGGGGAAAATAGTATTTACAGCACCATGTCATGAATATAAATGTTCCTTCGAGCGTGGTAAAGATTTGAAAAAGTGTTTTATGCACTGTGTAGTTTATAGGTCTTAATCTAGCTCTACATTACCAGATTTACACCATTAATCAAATGGAAGCATAGAAATGTATCCTGTGGTTATTCAGATGAGCTGGGAAGGCCATTCATCAGACAACGTTTCAAAGTAATCCATGCATATACTCTACAAAGAGAGAGAAAAATTCCACAATAGGACACCATCTCTGCAGAATAATTGTTGATGGTGGATTGAAATTATTCAAAATATTTTTTTATGTTTTTTAATGCTGCATATTCATGCAATCATTGCTCTGCATAAGTGCTTTTCAAACAAGCACTCCTTTGGGTTATTTTCAGTTTCTGAACCCAAAGGCTTATTAATCATCTAATCATTTCTGAGGAAGTGTTAATTCCATGGTTTAGCTCCCAGCACTAATGTTACAATAATTAGAATGGCCTTCATAAATGTGTCTTGTGTTCAGTAATATATAGTATTGTGTTGAGGATTCATTAGAGAAATTAGACAACTGATTATGATTTGTAAAATTAATGAAAGTGAGTACAAAGAAATAATGGGGAAAAAACTTAGTTTTAAAATACATTTACTTCATATATTAATACAATAAAGGTTACAATTCAGTATATACACACACAATGGTGTGAAAAAGTATTTGCCCCTTACAGATTTCTTTTTTTTTTTTTTTTGCATGATTGTCATACTTTAATGTTTAAGATCATGAAACAAATTTAAATATTAGTTAAAGATAACACTAGACACATCATGCAGTTTTTAAATGAAGGTTTTTATTATTAAAAACAAAATCTAAAAAAGCCATTTCGAAAGCTTTAGGACTGCAGTGAACCACTGTGAGAACCATTATCTAGATATGGCAAAACATGGAACAATGGAGAACCAACACAGGAGTGGCTGGCCAACCAAAAGTACTCCAAGAGCACAGTGACAACTCATCTAAGAGGTCACAAAAGGCCACATAAACATGGCTCAGATAAGGTGAGTGTTCATGACTCCGCCATAAGAAAAAGACTGGGCAAAAATGGTTTGCATGGCGGAGTTCCAAGATGAAAACCACTGCTGAGCAAAAAGGACATAAAGGCTCGTCTCAGTTTTGCCAGAAAACATCTGGATGATCTCCAAGACTTTTGGAAAAATACTCTGTGGGCTGATGAGACAAAAGTTAAAATTTTTGGAAAGTGTTTGTCTCATTATGCGTGGCATAAAAGTAACACCACATTTCAGAAAAAGAACATAATACCAACAGTAAAAGTGATGGTGGTAGTGTGATGGTCTGGGGCTGTTTTGCTTCTTCAGAACCTGGAATACTGTGATAAAAGGAACTATGAATTCTGCTGTGTACCAAATTATACTAAAGGAGAATGTCCGGCCATCTGTTAGTGATCTCAAGCTGAAGTGAACTTGGGTTTTGCACCAGAACAATAATCCAAAGCACACCAGCAAGTCCACTTTTGAATGGCTGAAGAAAGAAAAAGAAAAAATGAAGACTTTGGACTTTTTGAGATGCTGTGGCATGACCTTAAAAAGGTAGTTCATGCTTGAAAACCCTCCAGAGTGGGCCAAAATTCCTTCACAGCGCTGTAACAGACTCACTGCAAATTATTGCAAATGCTTGATTGCAAACACGTTTTCACACAGGGTTATGTAGATTTGTATTTTGTTTTCCCTTAATAATAAAAACATAAACATAAAATTTCAAAACTGCACGATGTGTTTACTTGTGTTATTTTCGAATAATATTATATTTAAACACTTTTCACAAACACTTTTTTTTTTTTTTACAATATATATATATATATATATATATATACTTTTTATTTCAATATTAGTAATGTCAGTTATAGTAATTACTTGGCTTCCCGTATGCCTCGGTTATATGTTCAGCTTTAAAATATTTTAATCTTTATGTTGTGCTTACGAATGAGTAGAAAAGTTACAGAGAAGTCATAGAAACAGTCAAAAGCTGTGGAAACCCTGAAGTACATACTGTATACTTGTTAGAGCAGCATATGTTTGTTAGATTGAAATATCACACATAATCTCCTCCATCATCCAAGCCTAATAATTTCCAGTGTCTATCAAAACCATTTCAGAAGAGTAGGCTGGACAGGATAATCAGGATGGTGACATTAAACGCTTCCTGTGATTCAAAATCTGGAAGTGACATAAGATGCAAAAATGATTGAGAGCAAACAAAAGCAAGCAAGATGCGCTTTTGTGTGGATTGAGTGATGTGATGATTATACGCATCAAGCTTGGACTGAAACACAGATGCATCTCTCCATATATTCAGCCAACTGGAGCAGTTTATGAGAACTCAGAGGCTTTACGCTCCTGAAAAAAAAAAAAAAAATCTCATTGGAACGCTGTATATCTGTGTATTAGTTGTTGCCACAATGTGAAGGTGTTTATTTCTCAAAATATCATGGCAAATGCATTTTAATTTTCAAAATAATCTTTTATTTATTTTTAATTTTTATAGATTTTTTTTCAAATAATTTCTCAGGCTGGATTAGATGCCTTTGTGTGCTGTATGTTTGACATTAAAGGGGCTTGAAACTCATTGGGCTTCACAGACTGGGTCTCCGTTCTGACAAATTTCAATCACAAAGTATTTCCCAATTACATATTAAAACAGCCTTCGTGCTAAGAAAACCAAGCTGCAGTTCGAAAGTTTTTTTTTTTTTTGTGAAAAAGTTATGTAAAATCAGTTTTTACGCACGTATGTACTGTAACAGCCAATTAAAAAAAAAAATCTCCTTACCTTAAAGGTGCTGTATGTAAGTTTTTGACTTTAAAGCATAAAAATACCATAATATGTTTGCAGATATTTAAGAAACATGCTAAGTAAACATTCTTGTTTATCTGAAAAACAATGCTAAAGTCAGTTATTCTGCTTTGAAAATGTTTGTTAAGTGCCGGAACGGCTGTCTTTGTTTTGGTTCTTTTAACCCGCCCACTGCCACTTTAGCCAATTATATTTCAGCACCCCGGGTTGCCTTGTTGGAAAACCGCATATTTCATTCATTCAGTCACTCAGAAAGGCTCTCAAAGCATGCGTCCGTGACGGAAATGCGACCTCCGGTGGACAGTAGCAGCCTTCGAAATGATACGCAGATTCATAGTTCCACATGAGGTTATTAATTAGTCAATTAGTCAAATCAATTTGGCTGTTTGCACTAGACGCAGCACGACAGAAATTTAAATACAGCCATTCAGAAGCACAGAATATGCAGTCATTCACGAAATGGTAAGGTTTATAATCTAATTAATACATATTAAACCTCTTTAACATTATTACATGTAGATGCTGAATCACTGATATTTGTTGGCTTGCACTGAGTCACAGTTCTAAAGTTCAATTTCAAACGGTTTATTTATTTTCAAGATCTGAGGTGAACTATCTCCTGCTGCTTTCAGTAGTATGGCAATAAATGTCATGTAAAATGACATTCAAACTCACATTGTTAGCATTTAACAATGAATAAAGCACATGAAGTGTACCTGAGGTGATAATGTCATCAAGTTTTCTGTTGTTCACCTGTGAGAAATAGAAGCCGTTTCTAATATATCAATTCGAGGTGTTGGTTAGAACAAAAACTTCTTTTAATATGGAAATTATTCCTTCTATCG
Source organism: Danio jaintianensis (assembly GCA_903798115.1). Lineage (NCBI taxonomy): Eukaryota > Metazoa > Chordata > Actinopteri > Cypriniformes > Danionidae > Danio > Danio jaintianensis. Next base: position 26,308,256 of record CAIGQV010000818.1, on the reverse strand, counting down.
CGTGCCGTTGCTTTTATTTAGAACACGATTTAAATCAGCCTTTAGGCTCAATAGTCAGACTCGCGTTGGTCCTCAATCTGGCAACCTGCGCTTGCGTGTGTTTTGATCCAAGAATGCAATATCTAGTTCAACCACTGGGTGTCAAACTTACATACTGCACCTTTAATCAATTCACAACAGTAAGCTTGTATTGAATTTTTCTAATTTGAGAGGTACTGGTAGGTTTTTGCAGAAAACAAAAATATGAATATCATTGTTTATCTTTGCATCATTAAATCACGTCTGTATACATAAAAAAGTAGTCCCAACTATAGCTTGCATGTGAGGATATAACAGGTGGCGGATTATTTATAGCAGGGGTCACCAAACTTGGTGCTGGAGGGCCGGTGTCCTGCATAGTTTAGCTCCAACTTGCCTCTACAGACCTGCCTGGAAGTTTCAAGTATACACAGTAAGACTTTGATGAGCCTTTTCAGGTGTTTGTTATGGTAATCTTTAATCAAAATCCAACCATTTGCTTCTGGAATGGCTGTCCTTCTCTTATGAAGAGATGATGCCAACTGAAGACTTTGAGGACACTTAATACACAAATACACTTCATTGAACATGTACACATAGACACCACCTATACTATATAACTGCAGGTTAACTATGTTTATATAAAATAACTTTAACTGTTCAAAGCTAGTAGTTACCAGTTAAACAGTTAAAGTTATTAGTAAATAATACAAGTATTAACCTTAACTTTTCTGAATTGGATTGTAATGCAATAATGTGCACCTTTTGTAAAGCTGCTTTGAAACAATAATTATTGTGAAAAGCACTATACAAATAAACTTGAATTGAATTGAACGACAGTTTGAGGACTTGGGAAAAATATGCATAGCCACAACCCTCCAACTGATAGTTTGTTGCCAGTAAAGGTTTGGAGGAAGAGTGCAAAAATAAAACCCCGCCTCCTACTCAATATTCCGTTTCAGTTGGTAATAGGTCATCGCACTGAATTAAAAGTCTACAGCAACTTCTGTTTCATGCAGATATTAACAATTGAACAACAGTGTATAAGAATAATAATAATTTGAACAGTTAGGGGTGGGATATGAGCTAAGTGATTGTTAATTTGTTGGTGGCACCATTGTAGTTATTTATTTATTTATTTACTCAGTTGGTCAGAACAAAAGTAACAGAGATGTTACTTGTTCAGATGTCATTTTCTAGTGAAGTCTTATTTGGGTAAAACCTCCAAGAGATTTAAGTTCAATATCCACACCACAGTGACAGCTACAAAAAGTCCTCCACAGAGAGGAGCTGCACCGTTCCTTCATTTTCCTTCATTTTTTAGTTTGTTAAGGGAATTTAAGTAGTGATACACAACATTGGATTTTTGCCGATATGTGATAAGCTGATATTTAGCCGATAAACTCATTTAGATAATGAATATCTTTTGTTTGTTTGTGTGGAAAGTGTTTTTTTTTGTTGTTGCAAAAATCAGGTTTGTGATTTTTATTCCTCATAAGCTTTAGCTTCTGACCACTATAGCAAATCTTTAAGATTTTATGACTTCAATTAATGCATAATTCCTAAACAGAACTAATTTAATATTTGACTATTTTACTGTAAGCTGTATTAGTCTAACACAGCGACATCCTGAATAAATCCAAATTTTCATAATCATAATTATCACATCTTATCAGTAAGGCATGTCGGCATAATTTTTCAATATCAGGCCGATATTTACATTTCAATAAATCATATTTGCATTAATTGAAGCTTCTGATAATGTCATCCATGAATTTGTATGTATTCATGATATCCTCTGAATTTGAAAAATAAATAAATACGAAATGCGTGCTCTAACAGAAATCCAGAGTCACATAAAGGAACCTGCATGATAAAATTAAACAATGGATAACAAAAATAGCGAAGCAGTCATTGCATGCCATGTTCATTAATTACAATCTGATGTTTGTGTTTTTGATTAGCAGAAGTCACTGACATCACTAACAGCAGATTTGTATCATATTTGATTGTAATGCACATTAATTAAACATATATCTTTTAGTAGGAAGTAATAATTAATAATACAGAGCTTTGATCATAAAGCATTTAAATACTACTACTGAGAGCAACAGAGCAATCTGATATTTTGATATTAATAGTCTTGAGTCTGAGCTCCATTTTCTATTGTTATATGAGTCATAATTAATAAACAAATGAGGCAAATTATCTGGAAATTGATCTAGAAGCTCAGTATTCTGTTCCATTTCTGAATATTGGTATTGTTAATTTTTTAAACAGTAATATTTTTAATTATGGCGACACGTTGGTTTAGTGGTTAGCACTGTCGCCTCACAGCAAGAAGGTCGCTGGTTCGAGTCCCGGCTTGGCATTTCTGTGTGGAGTTTGCATGTTCTCCTCGTGTTGGCGTGGGTTTCCTCCAGGTGCTCCGTTTTCCCCCATAGTCCAAAGACATGCCATAGGTGAATTGAATAAACTAAATTGGCCGTTGTGTATGGATGTTTCCCAGTCCTGGGTTGCAGCTGGAAGGGCATCCGCTGTGTAAAACAAATGCTGGATAAGTTGGCGGTTCATTCCGCTGTGGTGACCCCTGATGAATAAAGGGACTAAGCCAAAGGAAAATTAATGAATTTTGAATTATTTAGCCTACAGCATACTCTATTTGAAAAAAGTTTATAGATTGGGGGTTGTCAGTATGACTTTTTTAAGTTTTAAGTTAAAGAAATAAATACTTTAATTAAAATTAAAAATGATGCATTAAATGGATCAAAAGTGAGAGTGAAGACATTTCAATGTTAAAAAGCTTTCTATTTATCTCAAGGAATCAGAAAATAATGTCATAGTCAGTGTTGATAATAATAATAACTAACTAACATGAATTAAACGAACAGCATGTATTTTAAATTAGCTAACAATTAAAAAGATCAATAAATACTGTAAAATGCATTGTTTGCTGTTAATTAATGCCAAGGGTTATACAGGGTCTACAGGGTTATCATTACCAAGCACTAAGGAAACCCACATGATTACAGAGACATTTGGATCTAAACTATTTGAGGTTTTTTTTTGCATCCTCGTCTCGGTCTTCCCTCATCACACCCCTGTGGCCTCAGAATGTTCCAGGAATGTCAGATGATTAATAGCTGATTAGCGCGCATTAATAAGGGTCTGCAGAGCCTGTAGTTCTGCCACAGCAAAGGTCACAGTAAGCAAAGGGGGCAGATGGGTAATCTGTCTTTCAGCTACTGCGATCCCAAACGCTTCAGCCAGAGGCCAAGCGAATGCCACACAATCAGCCCATGATTTCTGACCTCAATAAGCTGGCTGGTGCAAAATAGTGTATATTATCATTAAAATGGTAGCTGTAAGGTTAGGTTACCACAAAGGAGTGATTCATGAGCAATTGTAGGCGCAGTTAAATAATCATGTGAATCATATTACAAGCAAAATTTGACTAAAACAGCAATTTATTATATTTATCTCTGTACACCATTAACAAATTCCTGTAGAATCTACAGTAACATACTGGAAGCAGTTCACCAGCAATTTACTGTAAATAAATTACAGCAAAAATACTGTATTTACATTTACAGCACAATTTAGCTTGCTGTATATGTAATTACGTAAATTTCACAATGCAACTTTAAAATGGTGGTCGAGCCTTCTTATTTATGGCTCCTAAACTCTGGAATAGCCTTCCTGATAATGTCCGAGGCTCAGACACACTCTCTCAGTTCAAAACTAGATTAAAGTAATGGTATGATAATGGTACCACATAATGGTATGATGCATGAATGTGCTCCACGCAGGTTTTTGCATCTCGTTTATATACACTATGAACAGCAGCTACGCTAATTATTCTCTTTATTCTCTATTTCCACCTGGGGATACTCATCCCGAGGCCCCCAGAGACTATGCAGCGCCACTAATGCAATCCAAGACCTGTGAAGAGATGATCCCAAGGTTTCCATAATCCCGGACCAGGCCGTATCCTGAGCAGCTGCTGTGGTGGTCATGGAAGAGTGGAGAGCATGAGACTGATTCCTGTGAGACCCCAGTGACAGACGAGTCTTCGCTGACGTCCAACGTTCTCCAGCCTCCGGCGCCTAGACTGCAGCTCTACACAAGACATTTGGCCATAGGAGAAATGGTCGTGCCCAACTGAGCCTGGTTTCTCTCTAGGTTTTTTTTCCTTCACTTTCGCAAATTGGTGAAGTTCGTTCCTCGCCACTGGCTTGCATGGTTCGGGACTTGTAGAGCTGCGCAACGATGGATTTGTTCTTCAGTGTTTGGACTCTCAGCAGTGAAAATTAAACCACACTGAACTAAACTTAACTTAAACTCTAAAAACTGAACTGACACCATTTCAATTCACTATAATCTTCTATGTAAAGCTGCTTTGACACAATCTACATTGTAAAAGCGCTATAGAAATAAAGATGAATTGAATTGAATAAAATACAGTATTGTACCGCATAAATGTCCTACAGTAAAATACAGTTCATATTACAGTTAAATACTGTGTAATTTACAAAAATTGTTTACAGTGTATAACTAGTTGTTAAATGACACTAATGTTTTTAAAGATTTATTTTTGCCTTCATTATGATAGGACAGTATATATTGACAGGAAGCCAAGCTGAAGTGAGAAAGGAGGATAGGATTGAGAAAGATCCGTAAGTTAAGTTGGGATGCAAATTCGGGAAGAGCGCAACACAGTTGCACTATATGTTAGCGCACTGCTCATTAGATGACACTAATGTTACTAAATATCTGATAGATATGTAAGTGGCAGGGTTGTGTATCGTTCATTATTCAATTGAGTATAGTTTTGTCCCAAATTACGCACTATATATTACATATGTACAATGTGTGCTAACAGTCTAAAATGCTGGGTGAAAATAAACCCAATTTCTGGATTCATAATTTTATTGAAATATTGAAACCAACAGTTGGGTTTGTCCATATTTGACCCAGCAATACACACAATTTTTTCATTTACTCAAAGTCAGATATAAAAAGGTTTATCAGTCTGATTTGAATCCAGAAAGCAAGACTGATTACCCTTAACTATCTGAATAGTTCTTAAGTCTTAACATGGTGGCTATGCTTATGCAGCTGGCTTTAAAATTGTGACAATTGAGCGCGTGGAGTGTCCAACATTTAACCCTTTACTTTTTCAGTAAATTTAGTGCATCATCTGGGTGTTTAAAGTGAAACTTTTGGAGTGTGAACACATTACTTGCATTGTTTATACTTTATAATGTTGCATAAATATATAAATTAATTTAGCATGAAAACACTGCTGCCATTATTTGTATTTACAAATGGCATAAAATGGTCTACACAATGTATATGGTATACACAAATTCCTTTATTCATTTTTAATGTGTAAATACTATTATTTATACTTATGAAAAGCATGAATTGGTGCGCAGGTATTCAAAATACTTTAGAAATTTTCAGTGTGGACTTTTCATGTGGTAAATTTTATGTCTGACCCTAAAGATAGAAAGAAAAAGACTAATGATGTTAGGTACACTGTAAATTTTACAGTAAAAAAAAAAACGGCAGCTGTGGTTGTTAGAATTTTACAGTTATAAATACGGTAGGAACGTAACATAAATTTCAAAACTTTACTGCAAATAAATGTATTTCATAAATGTATAGTCATACACCAGGGTTTTGAGGATCTCACATCTACACAACCCTAAGCATGTGTGGATCTGAAAGTCATATGATGAATCAAAGCTTTTCCCACAAGCAGAGAAACATAGAAGGTGCTCAGTGTCATTCACACAACTACTAAACACTACACACAACACTAAAGTAATGCAATAAACATCATGTATCAACATTACATAACATTAAACTCTAATGAGCATATATGATGAGAAAAAAAAATGTGGACAAAATAAAATAAAAATGAAGTGTCATGCTGGAAAATCTGGGAAAGTGAATTTACGGAAACCTTATATTAAGGAAACCTGATTACTGATTTTTACTGTAGCATTGTTACTATTGAAATCACAGACATTTTTTACCGGACAATAATTATTACTCTTGATGAATATGCTTTAATGTTTCCATGCTCTTCAGTAACTTGCCATCCTGAACTGAGCTTTAAATGACTCCTTCTGTTTCTTATTCTCTTATCTTTATAAGTGAACATTTGACTGTTGTGAAAGAGGTTGAGCAGCCCCTTTCCAATATGCACCACAGCTGTACCTGTTCTCACAGTTATGCCAGGCTGTGCCAGCCCCGTCTGTTCATTGCCCACATCGAAGCCTCTTCCATCTGTTTCCCAGCCTGTCTCTACATCTCTTTCATTCTCTGTCCCTTGCTGCCTCTCGGTTTTTCCCTCTGGTCCTGCATGGCTGTTTTTCTATAAGCATTCACAAATAAAGTCAACAGTGAGGTTTAAATGAGCCAAAATGATTCGGATCGATGTATTCAGATCTATATTTAAAGTAACAGTCCAACAAATTCTCGTGTGCTGAGTTGGAACGGTGAACGTCTTGGCTTTGTGTGTTTGGAACCGTCAAGTGCATGAGCCAGTCGAGTTTGTCATTTCTTTCTCTTGATGAGAGCAGGAAAAAGCCTGGCCAGCTGAAGCATCTGTCTGTGTTCTTCCACAGCTGCAGACACCAGAAGAGCAGCCCCGCTGGAGAAGACACATTCGGGGATAATCCAGACCTGCAGCTTTTTCCTGGAACTATGACAGCGGAGGAAGGGGGCGCATGTAGAGGTTTGAGGAGAAAACTCGTAGCCACAAAATTGCAAAAGTGAATCGAATTGGCCACACTGCAACTCAATTGGACTGAATTTTTACATTTTTACAGTTGTCATGAGTGGAAATTGTCACAGCTGAAAAAACGTAACTAAGCCAAAATAATCAGATTTCTTTGAATGTTCAAGATTTGTTAAAAAATTAATTAGCCGCTATAGGTAAATAATTAAAGAATAACAAAGTGTAATAATTTTGCCCCAATAGAAAACCAACACAAGCTCATTGGAAACACTACATTTTTGTGAAAGCATAAAAATTTACTTAAAGGGGACCTATTATACCTCTTTTTAAAAGTTGTAAAATAAGTCTCTGATGTCCCGAGAGTGTGTATGTGAAGTTTCAGCTCAAAATAACCCAAAAGTAATGTTTTATAACTATTTGAAAGTGCCTCTTTTAGCCTTTGATCCTAATTGTGCCATTTTGGGGACTGTCACTTTAAATTGAAAAAAGATTGTGCTCTTTTTTAAAAAGAGGGCGGAGCTACAAATGCCCATGTGTCAGACTAATGCCCTATGCTAATGAGGGAGAGATCTTCACAAATGGGTGGGGCTTTCCTCCTCTGATGGCAGGTACAAATGAAGAATGTCAATCAAAGTGTTTCTGCAGAAGTGTGATAATAAAAAAATAAAATTAATAATTTTTTACCATCAGAAGCTGGTTACATACACAGACTGTTGCCACACAACTGTGTTTAAACCTTATAAAAGTGATTTTTGCATAATTGGTCCCCTTTAAAGATATGTTTGTCTGCAGTTTCTAGGTAAAATGAACACTATAGCAAGGTTGTTATAGTTTTGCAATTTTAAATTATTTTTTTTTAATACAGTTTTTTAAATTGGCAATAAATTTCAGTTTAATTTGAGTTCTTTTCATTGTTCGTTTAGTTAGTTTTAGTTTCGTTTTTATTTTGCAAAAGATTTCTATTTAGTTTTTATGTATTTCGTTTAAGTTTTAGTAATTATAGTTTATTTTATAGTTTATCAGAGTTCACAGAAGACATCAGTGTTGACCAGAGCTAAGTTTAGTGTTTGCACAGCTTATACATATCCTCCTGCAAACCTTTTAGTAATAAAAATATAATGATTGTTTGAACAGACACTGAACCCAAAACACACACAAAAACTTAAACGAATAAAAGTAAACATTTTGAAAAATTAAAACAAACCTCTTCATGTTAAAGATATTTATGCCTAGTTTACTTTTTTTGGCAAATGAAGAAAAGATAGAACACATGTTTTATAGAAGATGTTTCTGTATTTTATATAATCTAGAGCATTACTGATGTGTTTGGCTGTAAAAGTGCCATCTAACAATATCTAAAATCTGCCATGCACAGAACGAGAGCTTATTAACTCTAAAAACTATTATTATTTTTGTTAATTATTATTTTATTTCAGTTAAAGTTCAGTGATTGTTGTTGTTGGTTCAATTTAGTTTTAGTTCTTCATTCATTTTTCTTTGGCTTAGTCCCTTTATTTATCAGGGGTCGCCACAGCAGAATGAACCGCCAACCATTCTGGCAAATGTTTTACGCAGCTGATGCCCTTCCAGCCGCAACCCAGTACTGGGATACACCCATACACTCATTCACACACACACACGCACACACACACACGCACGCACGCACACACACACACTAACACACTCATACCGCATGTGTTTGGACTGTGGGGGAAAACGGAGCACCCGGAAGAAACCCACATGAACACAGAAAGAACATGCAAACTCCACACAGAAATGCCAACTGACCCAGCCGGGAGTCGAACCAGCGATCTTCCTGCTGTGAGGTGACAGTGCTAAACACTGAGCCACCGTGCCACCCTTTAGTTCGTCATTTATTGTGAATTTTACATTTTATTTCAGCTCGAAATTATTTAACATTCAAAAATGTGTTTTGACCAATATTTTTAGTCTTAGTTTTAGTTTACTAAAATAACCTTGCACTATGGTTTACAGGGACACGTTATTGACAAATAAAAGATTATATTCATGCAGTTCTTTGCACAACACCATAAATACCACAAAACCACTTAATGGTGTCTATTATGTGTAAATGAATACATTTAATTGCTCTATCTATCTCCACATGGACAACTTTTCTAGTGCGGTCAGTATGCTTGGTCATTTTATGCAGTGTTGTTCAACTAGAGAAATGTAAATTCAAGATAAAACTATGTGGTCGCAGTACACTTTTCTTTTACGTTTACTTCTGAAAACACTATTGGTAGGGATTAGGGAAGGGTTTAGGTAAGTGGTGATCACTAAGTGATCTGTACGAGAAGCCCTGCCTTTTCCTGGATGTGTACAAGAAGAAATTGTATCTGTAACGAACAACAAAATGTACCAAGTAACGTATTTCAGATTCACAAAAATGTAGTCAGCGCCCTATAGTGGATTTGTCAGGAAATAGTAACTTTTTTCTAATCACAATGGAAATATTTGTCTTATACAATTTACATTTTTGTTGACACTGTCCATTTTGTTTAGCTGAATGCTATCACACTAAGGTTTTTATATACAGATTTCGACAGTATGCAAAAGTCAGTACTGTAGTACACAAAGTACATTTGGCATGGTTGATTTTTTATCAGTTGAACCAGTCTGGTCATTCTCCTTTGACAACCCTGGTATAAACTACATTTTCACCAACAGAACTGCACCGGATATTGTCTTATTTTCTGGTCATTCTCAGTAAACCCTAGAGATGGTTGTGCCTGAAAATCCCAGATAATCAGCAGTTTCTTCAAATACTCAGCACATCCAGTCTGGCACCAACAACCATTGTAACTATGTTAAAAGTCAATTAAACCACACTTCTTCCCAATTGACCATTCAGTTTGATTGATAGGCGATCTGGCCAATCATAACACTGAAATTCTGTACCCGCATCACTGCCACCACTTCCTCCGACAAGCAGAACAGCAAGACTAACATGAACAAAAAATGGTGAAAATGTGCTTGTACAGGCCTTACAATGCAGGCAGCAGGTTCCAGGGCTGCGCATTATATCGTTTCAGCATCGATATCGCAATATGTATATCTGAAATAGTCACATCGCAGAATCTGCAATGTCATGTTGGGATTAATATAACATGACCTAATCTATGAATTTTAATAGTGCTAAATATTTTTATTTATATGTGTTTTTAAGGCCTAGGACTGTAATATTTGAAGCAAATTTAAACCTTTTGGATACAAGAAGTTTGTCACTTTAACAAAGGTTAATTGTGTTCAATGAAAACTATACTGTGTTATTTTACATTTGATTAATGAGCTTCTGAACCTCAATACAGTTAGACTCCACCGAAAACCATAAAGTGATGTTTATTTAATTTTTATCTTGGTTCTATTCTTTTAATTTGTGCTTTAATTTATAAATTTTTATATATTTTATAAAAAATCATCCCAATCAATATAAAATTGTGAATTATTTCCAAATAGTTGCACGAGCCATTTTGTGAAATTACATTCATATCGCAATATATATTGCAGAAAAACTAAATATCACAATGTCCATTTTTTCCAATATCGTGAAGCCCAAGCAGATACCTGTCACGGTTGTCTACTCACAAAGGCACGAAACACGGAATTTATCAAATACGAAGATTTATTCACAACACTCACTGGAAACTGGAGACACGGGAAGACGGAGACACAGGAACATGGACGATACGTGGTGGCAATACAATACTCGACCAAGACGGAGACAGACTAAAGGGTAGATATACACACACGCTGATGGGACACAGGAGGGGAACACAGGTGAAAACAATCAATTAGAAACAGCGGGAAACAGAACAAAGGAGCACATGACAAAAACGGAACAAACACCTGACAATACCCAGAAAGGCTGGGTATATATTTGATCTTTTCCTGAAACCTAGAGAAGTGTAAGTTCTCACCATCAGCTGTCAATCAATGGTGCTGCAACTTGTTGAATGGATGCTTCTGAGTATAAAATCATTTTTTGTTTCGTGTCAGATATTTTTGGAATTCACGTGCACGTGTGACAGATTTTGATAAACAAATTGATACTTTTTGTGTGTTGATTTTCCCAAGATGAAGGAATGTTTTACGTTTTGCTGAGCAAGCCAGCAAATGCATTTAGTTTATATGCGAACTGTAAAAAATTTATTTATGCAAATGTGACATAACAATAGTAAACATATATTATGTAAACACAACATAACAGAATGAAAAATTGTTGAGCTAGCCTATATCCTATAGAGTGTCATTACAATGAAGCTTCAGGACATTTGGATTCAATAGTGTTGTATTAATAATGCAGTGTTTTCCAACAAATTTAAAAAAATAACCAATAAAACGCCAATCAAGGATAGATTTACAGCCAACTTGATCCTCCACAGGCATTTAATTCAGTTGACATGACTGTAAAAAATGCTGGGTTCCACAAAATGGATTTGTGTTGAGACAACATGAAGGAATTAAGTTAACTTATTAGTTTTTACAAATTTAAGTGGATTGAACGTAAAACAATTAAGTTGTCCCCCACAAAAAAGAATTGTGTTTCAGCTCTTTTAAATAAGTAGTTTGAACAAACAGCAAATGTCTTTTTTTGTGTGTATTTGAGCAATTACTGTCATATATACAGGACTTTCTTCTTCTCTATAAACACAATTTTATTTTTCATCTGATTGGGTGAACCAGTTGTAAATCTAAATGAGCTAGTGCCACCTGGACACCTATAGTGTAGACTCGCCAGTGATATGCATGTGTAGGAAAAAAGAAGAAACTGTCTTGACATTCTGTTCTGTGGTGGCATGAAGGCCATACTTCAGAAGTGAGAGAGGTTTAATCGCTTGTTAAATTGTCCAAAGTGATTTTCACTTTAAGTCAGTGACTGTTGAGTGACTGTCATTTTCTTAAATCCTTCACCAAGATGAAAACATGTCACAAATACGATTGTCCTGGCGAGAAAAAGTAGAAAAAAAAGAAGAACGAGTGGTCTGAATAGAGTAATATAGAATCAGCACCAGCTCAAGCTCAATTATAGAGCGATGCCTATACGCTCGCGCCCGCCAACATAACTGCACGCGCGTCTGGTAATGTGCTCACTGGAGGAGAAAATGAAGATAAAGCTCTCCAGTGGCACTGACATTTCCTTCTGCTACTGTCTGGAAGTCAACCCATCTTTTGCTGTGATCATCTATGTTTGATCAGACACTGTGTATCTATTGGTCTATCCATCTATCTATCTACTATCTATATCTAATATACTTAAGGTACAGAATTGCAATGGGTTCTATACTGCAGCTGGAATTGCGCTGAACACAGTATGGATCTGTATCTCAATATACATTGTTCTGATGTTTGAGAGAATTTGGATTGAAAGCCCTGCAGTGACCAAACCTCAAGACACAACACTAACTGGGGAGTAGACAGAATATTGGTCTAAAGTTCACTTTAGTGATGAAAGCTTATTTATTTTGGTCAGATGGGAAACTGAGCAAAGACTGAAACCAAAGTTTGTGCAGCAGTCAGTGAAATGATTGGTTCCACACAATCAATTTGTGTTGGAACAACGTGAAGGAATTAAGTCAACTCATAATTTTTTTACAAATTTAAGTGGATTGAACATAAAACAATTATGTTGTCGCAAAAGAAACGAACAAGAATTGTGTTGTTTCGGCTCATTTTAAATAAGCAGTTTGAACAAACAGCAAAAATAAGTTTTTGAGTGCTGTAAATGGCAGAGTGATTGCAAATATTTATCAGAAGCTCCAACAACCAAAGCATTCCCGGCATCCATTACTCAGCCAGCAATTTTAATGCAGGACAATGAGCCCCATCACACTGCAAAAACTGGTCACTTATTTCCTGCTTTATCAGAGGTCGCCACAGTGGAATGAACCACCAATTACTCTGTCTTATGTTTTACCGGCAGATGTTTTACCAACTGCAACCTAGCACTGAGGATACAACCCATTCACATACTACAACCAAGTTAGTTTCTCCAGTTCTGCATGTCTTAGGATTGTGGGGGAAACCGGAGCACCTTAAGCAAACCCACGCGAACACGGGGAGAACATGCAAACTCCAACTGAAAGACCTCCTGGTCCAGCCAAGACTCAAATCAGTGACTTTCTTGCTTTCAGGCAACAGTGCTAACCACAGATCTACTGTGCCACCCTAGTTCCTTGAAGCTGAAAACATTAAAATAATGGCAGCCCATGCAGAGTCCTGATCTAAACCTGATTGAAAATCTCTGGAATTATTGGTGACAAAGAAACCCACTAGTCAGTGAACTGAAGACTGAAGAAGAGCTGATCAAGATCACAGCAGAGCAATGTACTGTAAGAAACTAGACATGTCCATTAAGACTACAGTAGTCAACATTTGAAGTGGATCAAAAAGTTATTCAGAATTGTCCTAGGGTGTTGATAAATAGTTTTAGGACAACTTTGATGAAAGGTGATGATCCACTTCAAATAATGACTACTGTAGTGATATCCAGTGGCTGCAGATGTACTGAACTTTAAACAATGAAGATTACATTTCTGATATTTTTAGATAGATAGATTTATAGTATATTAAATAGAATGTGGGCGTCACGGTGGCGCAGTGGGTAGCACATTCGCCTCACAACAAGAAGGTCGCTGGTTCGAGCCTCGGCTGGGTCAGTTGGCGTTTCTGTGTGGAGTTTGCATGTTCTCCCCGTGTTCGCGTGGGTTTCCTCCGGGTGCTCCGGTTTCCCCCACAAGTCCAAAAACATGTGGTATAGGTGAATTGGGTAGGATAAATTGTCCGTAGTGTATGTGTGTGAATGAGTGTGTGTATGGATGTTTCCCAGTGATGGGTTGCAGCTGGAAGGGCATCCGCTGCGTAAAACATATGCTGGATAAGTTGGCGGTTCATTCCGCTGTGGCGACCCCAGATTAATAAAGGGACTAAGCCGAAAAGAAAATGAATGAATGAATAAATAGAATGTTAACTGTAAATACTTCAAATATTAACTGTAAAATGTAACTATAAATCACCATAGCAGCTAGTGTTCACAATGTATGTGTGTGTTTAATAATTCAAGCTTAATCTTACTGCATAATTACAAGACATATGTGCAGTACTTCGTGTAGGTAAGTGTCCTGGTCCAGTGCATGCAAAGCTTGTCTTATTACACTGACATGCTTGTACATTATAAATGTGCAGCTACAATGGACAACGCTGACATTATAGAAACACAAGATTCACAGACTTCTGTGAATATTACATACAGTATGCTTAGAAGGTGTTTAGTATATGCATTTTATGTGCGAGTTTAAACCATGATGTAGAAAACGCATCATGGTATATACTAAAATACAAAGGAAAGCACAATTAATTAACTTGCTAACAATATTCACAGTGTGCATTGAATACAATTTATTCAAGTCTTTGTAGCAATGTTGCATCTGTTCTTCATTTTCTTATTTGTAAGCAGATATACTAAAGGCATAATTCTGCAGTTTAATTATCCCTAAGTGACTTTAACCACAAAAAATAAAATAAAATGAATTGGATCCGTTAACCACCAGAGGGCGCACTAACACAACATCACCAAAACTAAAAGGTTTTCGATTCCTCCTCACTTCATTGCACCAAACTCAAAACATCACCTTCATGTTTTGCTGTGTTTTGTGTTTAAATGCACATACATCTTGTATGTGCATTAAAAAAATACTACCTCATGCATTTTGTAATGTTAGGTTTGATAGGCTTAATTGCAATTAACCATCTTAAATTCAAATTCTATGCCATCTGAAGGTTTTTTTATTTTAACTGTAGGTATACATTCATTTCATTCATTTTCTTTTCGGCTTAGTCCCTTTATTAATCTGGGGTCGCCACAGCGGGATGAACCGCCAACTTATCCAGCATATGTTTTACGCAGCGGATGCCCTTCCAGCTGCAACCCATCACTGGGAAACATTCATACACACTCATACACTACGGACAATTTTAGCTTACCCAATTCAGCTATACCGCATGTCTTTGGACTTGTGCGGGAAACCGGAGCTCCCGGAGGAAACCCACGCGAACACGGGGAGAACATGCAAACTCCACACAGAAATGCCAACTGACTCAGCCGAGGCTCGAACCAGCAACCTTCTTGCTGTGAGGCGAACGTGCTACCCACTGCGCCACCGCGTCGCCCACTGTAGGTATATTTGAGCTAAATTATGTGCTTATGACTTTAACAGTAGGCTACAACATATAAGGCAAACTGAGAAGCAAACACAACTGAAAGCATTTTACTGCTCTTCACATGCAGCCTAATGAAGCCTCACTAATTTTAAAATAACGTCACAGTCAGTTCACCGCTTCAGGGTGACTTTACACCCACGTTGAGCTTTAGTCACCCTAAGAGTCCTGAGAGATTAATCATCCCGCTCAAGCAGGACAGCACATCAAACCAGAGAATTTCATCTCTCCATAAGCCTTTCTATCTTGTTTGCCTTCTGTATCTTCCCCAACTAACGTTTAAAATACATATTTCATACGTGAATGAAGTGTCCTTTCACAATTTGCACGGCAAGGAATCCACTTTTTCAAGCACCGCCATTTTAATTTCAATCACAGTTATTTCTATCCTTACAAAACTGCTCGTCATGCTGCTTAATATATAGAAAACTGGACCTGACGTATAATTTTACTGCATTGTGTACACGCTAGTTTGTAGAACAAATCGTTTACTGCATTTTTCTTCCAGTAATTTACTTCGAGTGGCTAATGAATCGGAAGTAATGCACATTCGCAGGTAGTTTACTTCCGCGATGCAAAATTAGGTGGGTCAGAGGAGTAACGTTACATATCATTGAAATTAACTGTGGGAAAAGAGGTGGAATTCAAGCCTGAGGTAAAAACGTAAATGATCAAATACCCAATACTAATCAAGTTATAACAGAGAACAGCAATTTGTGTTCCACTGGAGTAAATATAGGTCAATATTAACCCATTGTATGTCAATAACATGTTACAAGGTTGAGGTTCCATAAGTTAATGTCAGTGTATTCTGTTATAACATAAATACATACAGTAATTATGCATATTTGTTAATGTTAGTAGCCTAAATAAAAAATAAAGTCGTTTTGTAAATGTTGAACTATGATTAATAAATGTTCGTGTTATACATTATCATATACATTAAAGGGTCATTTCACACAAAAATATAAATTCTGTCATCATTTACTCATCCTTCACTTGTTCCAAACCCAAATGAGTATTATTGGACACAAAAGAAGATATTTTTTATAATTGCTTGAAACCTGTAACTATTGGCATACACAGTATAGTATTTTTCCTACTATGAAAGTCAATGACTACATTTTTTCAGCTTTCTTTTGTTCAACAGTAGAAAGAAACTCATAATGGTTTACAACCACTTGAGGGTGAGAAAATAGTAAGTAAATTTAAATTTTTGGGTGAACTATACCTTTAATTAACATTAATTAAGGAACCTTATTTTAAAGTGTGACCTTAAGCGTATGCATTAGAATGCCTTTATATGAGCAATAGAATGAGTTGTATTTTACATGTTGTTCTTTTGTTGCCTTAATTGCATCTATTAAATGTTAAATTATTAAATATATGCATTAAAGTATTAATCTAATTTTCATTTCAGTTTAGACTAGTTAAAAATATATTCAAAACAGTAAGCAGCAAGTCACATACAGTAAACCCATTGATTTATTGTATGTCATTGGCTATCGTTGATTGTAATGATGTTCTTATTGGCTGTATTACACGTTCTGTCTTACTGAAAACAATGCTTGATGAAAGTTGAACGATCTTACAGTATTTTAAAATATTATTTGCAAGTTATAGCAATGTGCAGAAGTCATCAATTCTAAGATTATTGATTCTCTCATTCTTACAGGATTTATAAGAAGCTGCTATTACATTTTGTAGACGCGTTGACTGTAAGTTTAAGAACAATACTCTTAGGGTTATACAGTAGAAATCCAAAAGTGCACTGGAGAGTTCACCCTTTCTGTGTAGTGAAGACATTAAGAAGCCCACGTGCGATTATTTGAGTCAGTATTTGGACCTGTTGGAGGCCGAGTTATAGCATCAGACTAATGTATTGTGACTGCCGCTGGGTTCTGCGACTGAGCCTTACAGCTGTCCCCGAATCAATAGATGTCAGAGAACTATTAGGGCAGTCGGGACAGACACGGTAAACCCCAACCTCCCTCCTGATAACCGCAAATGTGCTCAGGTTCTCAAGACTGCGGGGATTAGTCCATCACAAACTTTGGTTATACCCCACTAAACCCCCCCCATTTATGTATGTATGTGTGGTGGACGGAGGCCGGTGCATCTGCGTGGGGTTCAGGGAGAGCAGTTCTCCATTATTGGCCTTTATGCTCTGAGGCCTTTAATTACAACAGTGATTCATGCAAATACCAGATGGTCCACTGACAGGTCAAGGAAGACTTCATTGCTTACATTGTACTGTTGTAGTGAGTTTTATATATACAGTTGAAGTCAAAATGATTAATCAAATAATTATTATAATTTTAATTATTTTAAAGATATTTCCTCTCTGCTATTTAAATGAAAGATTTTTTTAAAAACATTTTTAAACATAATAGTTTTAATAACTAATTTATTTAGTCTTTGCCATGATGACAGTACATAATAATTTTCTAGTTATTGTCTAGTTATTCTAGTAGCTTAAAGTGGCATTTAAAGGCTTAACTAGGTAATTTCAGTTATAGGCAAGTCATTGAACAACTGTGGTTTGTTCTGTAGCCAGGGAAAAAACATTCTTAATAATATTGATCTTAAAAATTGTTTTTAAACGTTAAAAACTGCTTTTATTCCAGACAAACTAAATGAAATAAGACTTTCTCTGTGAAAAAAAAATATTCTAGGAAATCACAAATATTTGAAAAAGAATAATAATTTTCACAGGAGGGCTAGTCATTTTGCCTTCGACTGTATATGAAGAGTTCAGATAAAATTCTTTTAAAATGAACAATTATTCTCAGGCTCCTTTGTGTAGTTTCAGTAATTTCACTTTTATGGCAAGAATAGCTTCTTGGCATTGCCTTTACATATATATTTTCATATATATGATTAGCTTAGTCTGATGGATTAGTATGATGGTCAAGTTTGTCAACATATGATATCCAAATGAGTGGAATTTTTCAAGTGATTAAAAATGAAACAATATGTTATATAAATGCCATTCTATCAATAAAAGTTTGGGATCAGTCAGATCTTTTATGCTGAATTTATACAACAAAAATATAGTAAAAACAGTACAATTGTAATAATATCATTGCAATGAAAAAAATATGCATCTAAAGTCTTAGGTATTACATGATCCTTTAGAAATCTTACTGTCTGTTATAAAATACTTATTTTTTAATGAACCGAAAGTTTAATAGAGCAGTGTTTTTTACATTCATTCTGATCAGTTTACACCTGATCAATACAGTTGTTTATGATTTGAGAAAAACTAAGGGGGGCATTTCTTCTAATTTAGAATAAAACTTAAAATTTGTGTTTTTTTTGCTTATATATATATATATATATGTATGTATGTATATATAAAGCACAGCAAAATCCTCTGAGGACATTTTTTTTTACAGCTATTGCAAAAACAACAACACCTTTTGTGTTTTAAGATGTCACTATTGTGGAGAACAGTAGTTGCTTTACTTGGGTTCTTTGACTATTTCTAATGTTAGTTTCTCTTTGCTTGCCAAATAGTGCGTTATGGCAAGTACTACATAAAGAGAGCAAATGTGATCAGGTTAATTGATTCTGTGGTGATTTAGTGTCAAATCTGAATGCTCTACTAGAAAGCGTAGAAAATGCATACAATATTTCCTTGGAAATTCTGATATTCAGCTGAATTTACTGCAATAGAACCAATATACACATCTGCTAAATTGAGATTCTGAGAAGGTTTACAGAACAGACGTGGTGGATCTGAGTCTGCTCTGCAAATTGAGGCCACATCATGTTTAAGACAGCAGAAAAAAAAACATTTCAGCATCTACAAATTCTGCATCAGCGAGGCTTTGCATTCCCTTTACAATAAGAAACACAAGCACAAAAGGCCTATTTCTCCCTCATGCATCACTCGTAGGCCTATTCAAGGATGGAATTTGCATTCAGCAATCAGTTTGATTATCTGAAAAACACCCAGCGCATGACAGAAAGCATCAGGCAAATGTAAGACGGGAAGAGTGGGGTCTCTCCCGAGTCTATTTTCCAGATGGTTTGCTGTTGTTATTGCCTGATTTAGTGTGAGTTGTCGAACACGGAAAGGGTTGGCAACACAGGATCCATTTAAACCTATCACTTGGATTTGCGTCGAGTTCCTCACGCTAGGTGCTCCTTAGTTCAGCCCATGCTTTCGCCCCGAGCAAGAATATGCCACGTTGCACGCCTTAATGACCCCGTTTGAGCACGTGGTGCATTATAAACGCGCGCGCTCTTTACTCTGCCACTTTTCATTAATAGTTTATTAGTGAAGGTCTCTCGTGAAGAACTCATCTTCAGCATTCTCATCTCAGTTTTATATCACCGAAGAGCATTAGGTCACAAATATAAACACAGCTGGGAGTGATATGTGGGCTAAGAACATATGAACGAATAGTAAACAAACAAACACACACACAGCACACACATCTCATGGATAATTGGTTTTACAAGAAAGCTACTCATGAAATACATTAAGTCTAAAATACAGCATTTATGGTGGTAAATGAATCATTTATTGTCTTTATGAATCACTTTCACATTAGGATTGATTCAAAGTTTTTTTCCTTAAGTTTTGTAGACCAATTGACTGACCAACAGACAAACAGATAGATTTGGACAGGACGATAGACAGACAGTTATGTTGATTGATTTCTAAATGTTTTACTGATATGAATGGGACAGATTTTTTCACAGACAATTCATTCATTCATTTTCCTTCGGCTTAGTCTTTATTTCAGAGGTCGCCACAGCGAAATGAACCACTATTCCAGCATATGTTTTACGCAGCAGATTCCCTTCCAGCCACAACCCAGTACTGGAAACACCCATACACTCTCGCATTCAAACACATACACTACAGACAATTTAGCTTACCCAATTAACCTATATAGCACATGTCTTTAGACTGTGGGGGAAACTGGAGCACCCGGAGGAAACCCACGCAAACGGGGAGAACATGCAAACTCCAAACAGAAATGCCCACTGGCCCAGCCGGTGTCCTGACATTTTATCCTACCCATCAGAATATGCTACCAACACTGTATTTGAATGGTTCTGAGGTTGGGGTTAGGGATTAGGTAAGTTAGGACGATATTACAGGTTCATATCACACTACTCCACATTAAAATTTACACTGGTAGCAAAATCTGATGGGTAGCATATTGAGTCATCAAAATGTGCTACCTACTTTTTGAATGGGAGGTAGGACAATCTGACAGTGTATGACAAATCGACAGAACACAGGGAATCGAACCAGTGACCATCTTGCTGTGAGGCGACAGTGCTAACCACTGAGCCACCGTGCTGCCTTCACAGACAATGAATTCTTCAAATACTGACATTTCTGAACCGTTCTGGTTCTAAGAACTGCTTTAAATTTCTCTCTAAATTTGCAAGGATATTTTTAATAAAACAAGCACACACCATTAGCTATAGCTAGCTATCTCGTGGCAAACTTGTTTTACAGCTACTTTTGCAACACATTAAGCTTGAAGTACAGTTTTTGACGGTGAAAAATGTTGATTGTCTTTATGAATCAGTGAGATTGATTCAAAGATTTTTTCAGAATGACTGAAGACATCTTCTAGCAATTTTGACTTCAATAGTATAGATATAATATAACATTACAAAATAACATAACCACAAAACTGTACATAATTGTTTTGAAATCCATTTCCATTGATGAATACTTTGTCAGAATAGGACAACATTTTGGGTGAGATAAAACTATTTGAAAATCTAGAGGGTTTTGAGGGTTATAGTACTGTGAAAAATACTGATGAGGAAATTACCTTTAAAGTTGTCTAAATGAAGTGCTTAGCAATGCACTACTAATCTAAGATCAAGTTTTTATATATTTACTGTAGTAAATTTACAAAATGTTTTCATGGAATATGATCTTTGCTTAATATTCTAAAGATTTTTGGTATTAAAGATAAGTTGATTAGTTTGACTCATACACTGTATTTTTGGCTATTGCCTGTGCAACTCAGTATTGGTATTGTGGTGTAGGGTCACATATTATACCATATTTATAAATCTAAATAAGTCTTCATTTTTGATGTTTCTGACATTTGCAAATATATTTTTAAGTAAATCCAAACCTGTGCTCACACTTGTCACAGTCCCTCCTATACAAGCCCTGCCTTATTGTTTTCTTGTACATTTGCAAGCACTTGATTTACCACAAACATATTTTCATCATATCCTTTAGGTCAACACTGCACAGTTAAGTGTTCTTTTGTTTAACTCTAATCTGGCATGGTAACATCATTTGTTAAGTACCACTCAGCGTAAAAGCGATATCAGCTCTAAATGTGGGCTGGGGGGTTAAAAATAGATATCATTTATGAATGACTTTGACCAGCTCTTTTTCGCAGTAACCAAGTTTCCTGTTATTTTAGCAGAATGTGGAGAGAGAAGTCACACCTGCAAAAGCAGGAGGACATAAATTAAATAGGAACAATAATGAACTGGATTTCATCTTAAATGATCCATAATTACATAAAAAAGGTATAGTGTTCTCTTTATATGGCTTTGTCTACGGTATATATCTGTCTATAGATTCCATACATACACAACTATTGAAAAAAAATTAAGAAATTCTCATTTTCTTCATTTACGATTTACAGTTTTGTGTTTGAGTAGAATGCCATTTTTGTTTTATTCTATAAACTACTGATGACTGCTCTTTCAAATGTTAAAGAAATTGTCGTGAAGAGCTTTTTCTTTGCATAGGGTGCCATGTTTTCAGACATTTATGTTCATCATTTTATCTTCAGGAATGTTAAGAAAGCTATATTTGGTGGATTAATCCTAAACAAATAAAAACTTGTGAAGAAATGTTAACAAATGTCTCTGAAATTTGGATAGACAAAATTACAGACATATATGGGCAGAATGACACAGATGGTTGGATGGATGGATGGATATGGATGGACAGAACAACAAAGATAAACAGACAGACAGAAAAATAGATAGACATGGTCAAAACGACAGACAGATAGATAGAGGTATAGATAGACAGACAGACAGACAGATGATAGATAGATAGATAGATAGATAGATAGATAGATAGATAGATAGATA
>CAIGQV010000818.1:26268753-26286132 GCA_903798115.1 Danio jaintianensis | reverse complement strand
AGATAGATAGATAGATAGATAGATAGATAGATAGATAGATAGATAGACAGACAGACAGACAGACAGACAGACAGACAGACAGACAGACAGACAGACAGATATGGCATGATTTTGTTGATTGTTTAACCCCAGTCTCTAATGCAGAAATTCAGTCCTCATAATTAATTCGGTGTGGGTTTTGAACTGAGCAATACGTTTCCACTAAACGTTATTAAATCGCGGGGAGTGACGAGCTTTTTATTTGTGCTGTCAGAGCATCTGACAGCCTCGTTAGCTCCCATTTCGCCCTGTCGACTCACAGTCTGCCACAGACACTGAGTCTCCTCTCTCCGTTTACCGTATTATCGCTGCCAGCACGGCGCATCACGATCAATCACAAGCGCTGCGTCGCTGGCAGCTGTCAATCATTTCATCACGCGTTTATGGGTTAGTTTTCCATCAAATTACATTTACAAAGATCGGAACACGTTTTCTAAATTGATGTTCTATCTCGCATAGATGTCCAAAATACCAGCTTGGACACCTGTGCGCATTTGGGAACAACTAATAACTTCTGAACCATAAATGTTGGATTATTTGTTGCAAATAATTGTCAATCTTTATATAATCAAGTTCATAAATTCCAAATATTATTGTACATCAAATGTGCCTATTAAAATAACTGTTTATCGTCAGGAGTTTGCATGACATATAGAGGAGCTTTGGGCGTACTGTATAATTGAAGCTCGCCGCTGAATCTTCATTCTAGCTGTGCTTTTCAGATTGTGGGTCGGAAACTCAGGCTTGTCACATTGAGGTAATGTGAGTTTCTAACATCCAGGGCTTTGCTGTCTGCGCCGGACAAATTGATTGCGATCAGCCCGAGGGAGTTCTGCTAATGTCTCTGTCCGGGGCCGGGGGTGCACGGGCTGCTTAAATCAAAGACGAGATTCACACATATTGCGGAAAAACAGAAACACACATACTGCACATTATAAAGTCATCGGCATCTGAAAGAAAACTGGGACGACAAAGACTTGTAGAGAGTTAAGAAGACCACAAATATCTAGCAATTAAAAATCTAATTTCAGCTTCAAGAAGAAGGAAATACAAAGAGCGCAGAGAAAAGAGCCCCCCCCCCCCCTATTTTATGCATACCGAAAGAAATGAGAAAAGAAACTGAAAAGTACAATGTATAAATAATTTGTCAGTCTGCATGGTCAGTGCGGAGTTTTAGTGCAAGCAATAGTAAACAAAGATCTGCGACATGCTCATGTGATTCTTCTGCGTGGATAGTTGAGAGTAAAGGCCAATCATTAAAGAAGTTATTCCAGTAGAAAGAGAAAACATGTTCCCTGAACAGCAAGAGAAACGCACATTCCTTTTTTAATTATCTTTTTTTTTGTTGAATCCTGAAAAGACTTTTTATACGTTATAATTAATCCAAATAAAATCTAGTCATTTTAAAAATACATTTTATAAAAAAAAAGCGTTTTGCAGGTTATAATAACAGGAAAACTGACTAAAAAATAAACTTAAAATAATGAATTATGTTGCAAGGAAAATAAATACTTTATACGTGGTGGTGATCATTTAAATACAAAAACGGCTTAACAATCAACATGAAAATAAAAACTGGTTACATATTTTTCAGAATTTGACAGGTCTCAATATTTATAACTATTTATTTTGATTAGTAAAACATTTCTGATTTAATCAAAACATCTTTTAGGGTTTTTTTTTCTTCAATTAAGTTAAATGACACTTTTAACCCAATGGCTGGGTTTGTCTATATCTGACCAAACGCTAAAGTTATTATTAGCAAAATAATAATCACAAACATTGCACATTAAACTCGAATTTTTAACACCACCTGCACTTATTGTTACACGTAAGATAAATGTATGTGTGTGTGAGGGAGAGAGAGACAGGGGGATAGAGAGAGAGAGAGAGAGAGAGAGAGAGAGAGAGAGAGAGAGAGAGAGAGAGAGAGAGAGAGAGAGAGGATGCTGAGAGGCCGGCTGAACAGATTTCCCTTCACGCCTGGTCGGGTTCTTGAGAGCGGGGCGTCGTGGATCAGGGAACGGAGGCACCTGGTCCGAGCGCCGCGCAGCGTCTTCTTTTATTGACCGCATGATAAGCCGTGCGGTTTCCAGCGATCACCTGGAGAACCCTGCAGCGTTGCACGGTTTCTGTAGCTCTTAATTGTGGTTACGTCAAACAAAGGGCTGAATGATGCTCGTGCGTCCCATACCTGCTCCATACGTCCTAAAGAACCAACACAACCCATTCATTTCCTGAGAGACACACCGCAGAGCTGTTGCGCATTTACGCACTGTGGACAATGACACGTCATTTGAAGTAAATATTATGTAGTTTCACCTTTACTCCACATCCTGCAAGCTCCAGTTTCTCTCTTTTTTAATAAACATAAATGCGCATCAGATTTATAAAGAACACATTTAAAAAACTCGCACAGCCAGCTATGGTGGAAACAAACAGTTTCGCTAAACGCGCTGTTGTACCGGTTAACCATTTGATTTTCCACCTGAATGAGGAGGGTAAATAAGATCTCCGTGACGCCTTGGCCAATATTTGCTTAACAGACGGTTAGCAACCTGGAATCAAAAAGAGAGGCTGAAAAACAGCATCTGACATTTTGACGTTTCAAATAAGACATATGCATTATTTAAAAAAAGTATGATGTTGGTAAATGCTGTCAAAAATAGGCTTTCTGAAATTCCTGAAATATATGGCCTATCAAAGAAAATTATTTTCAATTTGCCTTGTGCGTACAGGCTAAGTGAATACACAAAGAAATGAGCAAACCATATTAACTGATATTTTAATTAAATGTATTTAGATTGTTTTCTCAATATAGTGGCAGATGCATTTGAAATACTTAATAATCCGACTTATTTTATAAATATTAATGACAATATTATATTGTTACATTATTACTTTTTAATCAAAACAGTACATTATATGCCTGTCATTTGGTTTCAAAGAAAATCTTTCAAATATATAGAAGCAGGACACTTCCAAATTCGTCTTTGAAATATAGGGCAACAGTCTTGGCAGGTCTTGAAAATCAATGTTAATGTGAGCGCACGGAGTTCCCCTGATGTGTTGCATGCTTGGCTGTATGAGAACTATTTTCCAGCGTGACGTAGCACGTCATTTGACCAATCGGCGGAGGGCTGAGGCTGATATTAAGAGAAAGTTTACAGTCAGTGAGGGTTACACCGGTTTTTTTTCATTCTCGCTGACATTTCCACACCGTACGGGATTCAAACGTGACACAATCTGGACTCATGAGATCGTTTTAATTAATTCCAGCGCAAGGGCTTGAAACAGCAGGATATTGATCAGAAGTCGGAAATATTCCGGTAAGTTCAAATCAAGTATAGGCTACTGCATTTTGTCCCGTTGTTAAAGCAAGTGCACGGCATATTTTCAATAGGAAATGCATTGAAATATCTATTCATTTCAGACAGCTGTGACTATTATTTATTTATTTATTATTAAGATTAAATTAAACTAAAAAGATTTCACAAAACTGGAACTGTATAGCCTACATCACAAACCAATTAAATAGTATGTGTGCTATACATTGCCTAAATATTTAATTAGGTATTAATTTCTAATAATTTGGAAAATGTTTTTATGTTTTTCCAAACTATTAAATATGATATTTTTCTTATACCTAACCCACAACTTTAAAAAAGTGCACGATGTATTTATTTATTATTTATACGTATGACAAATTTAGACAAACTATATTTGGAAGGTTTTAGTTCAGCACCTTTTTAATAATACGAGATCATTTATTTAATTTCATTAAAGCAGGTAGCCTACATCATCGCAAAATTAGGATAAATTTAATCAGATTAAAATGACCTTTAAAAACATTTTAACAACGAGGCACAAATGAAATGCAAATTATATTACAATTCAGTAAGTGAAAGAACATGGATATGCCAAAATTATTTGGCAATTTTGACACAGCAACTATTAATTTCCTAAATATATTTAACAGTAACAACAATATGTTGTGGAAGGCGCTTTTCTGTTATAATTGCATGTTTAACTGCTTAACTATTTTTTTTAATTATTCCTCAAAGGTATAAAATAAACCATATAAATAATAAAAGTAAATCTATAAAAAGATAACAAGAAAAAACTTCAAAACTATAGTGGGAGAAAACAACTTTGTCGGCAAAACTGTGGCCCCCATATCACTTTATAAAACAATCTGTCAGCGCGTTAGTGGTTTATTTATCGATTCATTCTTTTGTTCATATTCTTAGTATGACGTCAGTCCCATTCCCTCCCTTCGTTCTTCCTTTTTCTAAAAAAGTTTTCAAGAAGACACAGTGGCTACTTTGCCCGAGAGCGAAACAGCTACGAGATTAGGGATTACTTTTCACGACTTCGTATTAGCAGTTACTAATCCCAATTGGGCTAATTGCTTTGCGTGTAAAATTGCTGTCTGCAGGGTTCGTGTGATGTGGAGGGGTTTGTATGGCCTGGAGGGCGATGATGCCCCCTGAATTAGACCACATCCTAAATACACCTCATTAACACGGAGAGGATTTACAAGTTATCTAAAGGAGAAATCAACAGCCTGGGCAGAATTACAAAGCTCGGGGCATTCTTTCTGGAACAATAAAACTGGGTTAGTATGTCTTTGCAGGGTCTTTTTTAACAATTAAAAATCATGAGTACAAATGAATTTATTTTTTATTGACCATTACTGGGCCATTAGATGCAAAGACTCAAACAGATGAGGGAGATATTTGTTGATAGATTTGAGTGAGGGAAACTGTGAGAACCCACATTATATTAATTTATTTTGAGTTCTTTCTAACATTCTAAATTTGCTTACGTCGGAATTTTTTTATCCCTTCAGTTTGAACATTTCTCTCGGACACACAGGCTGCGGAGACTCGGTCTCGTGCTACGACTTACTCTACAGCCGAAAACGGGCGCAGAGGGGCTGCTTTCGGGGGTACCGATGTGTGCATAAACGCCTGGGCAACAAATGATGCGAGATGGGATTCATATTGCGTTTATAGTTAGATGCGCATAATACATGTATATAGGCTATATGCATTGTTATTTTAATTAGTTCATTTTTAAAATCTAATATGTCAAGAGGTTGCCAGCTATTAGCTTATTAATTATGAATTGCCTTTATAAATATAGATATTTAAGAAACAAAACAAGACAAAGCTATGTCAGATAAAAAAGTGTCTTTTTATATCTTATATATAATTATATTTAAATATAATTTACGTAGCCTATATATCAACTATAGCAGACAAAGAAATTTGCAGAGAAAAAGTTTGAAAACACTAAAACGCTTTTTTTGTCGATGATTTCATGAAGAATATTTATTCAATTCAATTCAATTCATCTTTATTTCTATAGCGCTTTTACAATGTAGATTGTGTCAAAGCAGCTTCACATAGAAGATTATAGTGAATTGAAATGGTGTCAGTTCAGTTTTTAGAGTTTAAGTTAAGTTTAGTTCAGTGTGGTTTAATTTTCACTGCTGAGAGTCCAGACACTGACGAGCAAATCCATCGATGCGCAGCTCTACAGGTCCCGAACCATGCCACAGGTCCCGAACCATGCAAGCCAGTGGCGATTTTAAAATGTAAAATAATAATAATGGTATATATATATATTACTTTCTTTAAAAAATCTGAAAGGTTAGGATATTTGAAGGCCCAAAATGGTACTTTTGGAACGTTTATTTTTAAACATTTATAAAACAAACAATAAAATAGCATATTTGATTCCTATTAAATAAGAGAAAATAAAAACCTATCCACTACCCTAACTAAGCTACAACAACAAATTCACCCAAGGGACCCTTAAGTTCCACATGACTTTTTTCGCACTTCAAAATCAAACACCGTTCATTCTCCAAACCGCTTATCCTCACTAGGCTTGCAAACAGAAGGTAGTAAACATATGTCATCGCTATATTTGCGACTCCAAGGAACAAGCTGTAAAATTAGTGAACAGTGAAATTAGGGGGAGGAAAAATCCGGCCACGTGGACACGGAGGTCACCTTCTCCACGCGCAGATGCGGTGCAAAAGCGCGTGAGTGTCAACAAAAGCACGTGGAGAGTGTTTGCATTTGTTTTAGCCAGTTGCACCAGGGGCCATTTGTAAGTGCACTTAATGCACAGAGCAAACAGGTTCTCCTTTTGAATTCGCAGCTGTCAACAGGTTGCTTTCTTGTATCAGTGTCATGGATGGCCAGATCTCTCAGCACTAAAAGCCTCACGCAGCAAACAATGAATATTAACTCAACTCATTTTCTCTCGAAAGCGCTGCAACACTGCGATAGTGTCTGCTACTCTCAAATTAAGTAGACATTCTATATTAAAAACAACAAGTGTTAAAGCAATTTAATTAAAATAAAACCAATAGCCAAATACAAACTGTATTAAAATGTAACCATAATCTCACATGAAAAATACTACTACAGTAACTTATAGTACATTTTACAGCGTTTTTGCTACAGTACTTAAATTAATCTGTGGTAATTATAGTTACAATTGTAATACAACAACTTTAGTAATATAAACAAATTACCTAAAACTGTAGTTTTCTGCAACTGGTATATTATACTACAATAAACCCCAGCTTACTGTAGACTAAAATATATTACACTATTTATTACAGTTTATCGGCTCACTATAGTTAATCTACTACAGTTTGTTTGTAGCATTCATGAATAAAGTGCTGTAAAATCTATATAGACTACACTTTACTAGTATGGTAAAAAACTATACACTGTAAAAAATTCTTGCTGGCTTAATTTTTTTTAGTTGAATCAAATTCACTTTTACAGTTTTCTCAACGTCCATTAATCAAACTGACTAAAATATTAAGTTAAACTTTGAATAACTTAATTTTTTTTTTTTATTATCTTAACTTATTAAAATCAGTTAAAGCAACATAAAAAATATTTGCTGTCTTGACTACTTGTCATTCAGTTTTTTACAGTGTATATTTCTATTTTGTGGGTTTGTACATTTTTTCCAATACACTAGGCCTATACATATTTTTTCAGGTCAACTAAAGTGCACTAAAACGCACCATAAAATGCATTTTCTGATTGAGCTCAATCCCAGTGGTGAGACCTAAGCAGTGCATCGTCCAACAGACCGAAGCAATCCTCCAGCATTGCATAAACTGAGCAATATTGAGAGAGTTTGAGAGGGGGCGCTCGGCATTTGCATGCGCAGAATGATTAGTTGGTTCAAAAGTGGCCTGTTTTCTCTTCTGTGATGGCAGAGGGTCAGTGCTTCTCTAATGGGCCAGTAAAGAGCTGCGACCGGGAACAGACAGACTAAATATATCAGTACTATCACCAATCAGCATAGGTGTGTGTCTCTCTCTCTCTTTCTCTCTCTCTCTCTCTGCATGCGCCTTCACTTTCTCACTCTCTCTCTCTCTCACTCGCTCACTCACTTCACATGCGAGCACACACACGCTCAAGTCCCTGAGCAGTTCTGACATCTCCGCTCACTGTCAATCTGTGTCTCCTTCGCAGGGAATTTTCCTTCCAGATAAGAGGGACGCTGGGAAAACGTATATATATATATATTTTGGACGAAGAAACTACTATTGGAGAGTCATTGTTTATTACCAAGTTTCACTGTTTTGCTCGGAAGGGCTCAGGCGGTGGAGCAGAATGCCTCAAAAAGGTGAGTACGCATGTTAAAACTAAAACTTAGTTGTTATTGTGGGATCCTGAATATTATTATTAAGGTCATCCAATGCATTATTAGCTGTTTATTACTGGCGTTGAGATTTATAAAGGCGGTGCTGCTTCAGTCACAGCTACAAAAAACGTGCTCGTATTGTTAATAGTTTGTAGGCTAACTCAACTAAACTAAATAGCCAATGGACTGTTAGATTGTGCTTTATTTGATTTTTTCCTGCCAATTTTTAAATGAAAAAATCGCTGCTTTTTGTAGATAGTAAATGTTTATTTGTAAATGGGAAAGAGTTAGAAGTCATTAGGCCTGAACTGTTTTTTTTGGAGCACGGGAATGCACTGACCCGTTGAGGAAAGGTGTCAGTTTGATTCATCAGCCGAGCGCCTACTTAAAGCCTTGCTTAAATTTTACGAGGACATGCTTTTATTATTATTATTTGCATATGAATATTGACATTTAGTATTTTACTTTAGCATAAAAAAACTATAAAAACAGTGCATTGTTGTTGTTTTTTTAACTAGCGCACTGTCAGTAGGGTACTGTAAAGCGCGTCAATTTTTATCCAAAGGCTAAATAAATATTGTATTGTTACTTAAATTAAATTGCGTTAATTTTTCTTTCACCGTAAGAATGTTTAACTTTTTCAATTAAGCGATAAAGTTATAACAGCCTAACTTAAAACCTCGCGATCCCGTTTATTTATTTTAGTTCACCAGGCCTACGTACCCGTTTTACTTTGGCATTAGGACGCTCAAGTCCTCATAAACACTCACTAAATAAATGTAGCTCCAAAACACAAAAGATTTCACCATCGATGGCAGTATAAGATGATTAGGGCATGTTAATGTCAGATCCTTCAAAACTTCCCACTGCGCTTTTGTACACGTACAGATGCATGTCTGCATGTGAATGATGTTTATGGAGAACACTGTTTCCTGAATAAGCATGTTTAATTAAAGCAATTGTAGTTAAGGATTACACAAACGAAAGAAATGCAGATGAGATCCTAGTTAACCTCATAAACAACAACAACAGGCTGTATACGGCGTTAGATAAATCATTAACGGGAACATGCAGAGACTCAATGCACGTACAGCCAGTGCAAATTAAAAGAGCACAAAACAATTAACATTTTACTGTGATTAGCCGCGATTATATGGTTTAAAAAGGGATTTATGAATTTAGCTGTGTCGTGGTTTTTAGCCTATTTGACGTGACTTTTTTTATTATTCTTGTTTTATCAAATTTATGAGGGCAAATTGTATGTTTAATTAATAGCTGGCAATCCCTCGACCCATTATAAATTTAAAGCTAACTAATTAAAATTTAAATAAAAACATTTAAAATACATTATATAAATAATACTGTTTCAGTTATGACGTAAATGCCAAATTTAAATTTTAAAGGTTACTAATTAATTATTTTTAGAACACAACACGTTTTTAGAACACTTTTAAATTCAAAACTTTAGAACTTTAGAACATTTAAAAACTAATGAACTGTCAAAACTAATCGTTCCATTTTAGAATACTTCCGAACACGTTTACGTGGAACACTTTAAGTATTTACAAATGTACTGTTTGGTTTAAAAGTTTTAGCTTTAAATGAACGCTTTTAGCAGACAGTATAGTTCTTCTTGGGAAGAGAGCGAATGGAAACGGACACACCGGTTTTGTTATTTCAGCGTCGGGGAGAGAAAATGAAACGAAAGACTTTCCTTCCCTGGGCCCCTTTTTAGCAATGTCACTGAATAGATCCTTTATTGCAATTGTTTTTTCCAATTGAGCACCCTACTGGGCTGTTGCATCCTTTTACAACCCCTAACAACCCACACCCGTTACACAAACACATCCCGATATTTATAACGCGAAATTACTTTTCTATTTCCCCAATGCGCGCAAACAGAAACACGAATTGGGGTTCGGGCACCGGGGTCATGGCCGTCAGGAAAGTGACAGTGGATGTTATGTGTGTGTGTGGTGTGTGTGGATGGTCGTCTGGGGGGCAGGGTGCCCTCGGCTCTTTGTATTCGGGCAAGTATTGGTAGGTTTGGTGGGAGGTTGTGTTGCTAGTTGCAGAGGCCGAGTTTTGCTGGCTGGGTTTGGGTATAGAAGGTAAAAGAGGCGCATTGTTGAGCTCCAGCAGGCTTTGTTAGGATCCTCTCACCCCCTCCAGTTCTCACTTTTCAGAGCACTGATGCGAAGTAGACAGCGTGTGTCACTGTACACTTTTGACGGGAAGATCTAAAGAGGAAGGTCGAACATTTTTTTTACAGACCACCACGCAGATGTTTTCTATTTTATTTTGCGTTTAAATTAATCCGAGAAAATTTAAAGCAATACAACTAAGGCTTATTTGGAACACTTTCAAATTGTATAATATGTTCATATATACTGACAGGTGCAAAAAGCGGCGTACTGCCTATAATTAAAATGTAAAAATAAATCAATTTAAAGCATGACTGAATACAAGTCATTCGCACTAATATTATTCTTTTGCTCTATCCTAGGAATGATCTAAATAGTCAGACGCAAATGAAGGGCTAAATTGTTATAAACGGACAGTCAACTCTGTTACCAGGCAAGTTTGTTTTTACGCTGAAATTCCATTAGAAAGGATTATTCGCAAATTCATCATTTGACCGCATTATGCGAGGGGACACATTGGCCGTAAATTGTTGCAACGCCGCATTTGTTGTAAAACTGCATTGGAATAATTGTAATAATAACTAATCCATTTATTTTTCTTTGTCAAAAATAGAATACCATAACCAACCCACGTGGGAATCAGGAGTGGCGTCCATGATGCAAAACAGTAAGTGCAATTATTTTTCTTCTTATTATTATTATTAATAACATTGTACAATCAATTGGTGTTTTTTATGTTTATTTTATTAAGACTACTCATGGTCCGACACTGGCATTTTGCATTGCATTTTTTAAATCGGAAAATTAAATAACTGACAAAAAAGTGTGAAAGTCTAAATTACGGCAAAATTATTTCTCATTAAAATGCGTAATGAATGTTTTTTTCTATAACACAAAAGTCTGTTGGTTACACTGAAATTTAAAATCAAACCAACACGAATGCACATGCATTTTGCATATATGCCGTGCATAAATAACAGAAAGGCCGATTGGGGGAGGAGATGTTTATTTCTGCTTGAGTTAGTAATAAATAAATGCAGCTCTGGCTGGATTAATGCAGAAAATAGTTGCCAACTTCCACAAAGGACTTGACAGTGCCGCAACAGCTAATGCACGAAACGGGATACATGAAATTGTTTGATGATTGCAGGACTTGATTTCAGGGTTTTCTGTGCTTGCTCGAGGGCTAAAAAACACGAGTTTGTAAACGGCAGAGCATCGCTTGGTTCATGCATGTGGTTTGACATATGATAAATGCTTCTGGAATTATTTATTTGTGATTATATAATGTAAATACATATTGTTTAGTAGTACAGCGCTCAGCATAAATGAGTGCACCCCTCACAGATTTCTCTTTTATATTCATATTTTCTATAGGATGCTTTACAATAATATATTTGTGCTTATACATTAGATTAGCAAGTATCAAAGGCAAAACAGGGACTAATCTAAGATAATGGTCCAAAAACCTGTACACTCAAATTAGAGGAAAAATATGAAATAAAATTTTAATAAACATGGAAAATCAAGAGAAACATAAAAATATATAATTCAGTTGAAATTTTGTAGTTTGTAATATTTATTTGCAATAAATCATTTGAATTTAAATGTACTATCTTACGTACTATCTATTCCTAAAGATGTTAGCTGACCATACTCTTATTTTAATGCATATTACTGTTTAATAACACAGTTTTGTATAAATTCACCAAAAATTATTGTCTATATTCACTGAGAAATAGATAAAAATATTCATTTTCAAATGGGGGTGAACTCAATTATGCTGAGCACTCTTTATATATATATATATATGAAAAAACAAAAACAAATGTCACAATTCAGTGCTGAATTCAAATGCTGTTGGAGATTTAGGATTGATGTTCAAAATACACAACATATGTCTCCACATTAGTAGGGAAGCAATAAAATACAAGTCTCATTAGGCTGCCACCAGGCCAGATCTAACAGTCCTACACCATGGGGAATTATATGATTATTAAGACTTAACCTTTGAACTGTGAAATGACAGGCCAGGTCATGTTTCTCTGTGATGGTGACATCAATGAAATGGATTCATTTGATAAACATGAGTCTATTAAATCCAACTAATCCAGGACAGAGAGGATGACAGTGGATTATTTCACTGGATTTGGAGAGATTACCACACGTTTGTTGTTCAGTAACAGTGCTCAAATTCATTCAAATTAGTCCAGTGAAAACTAAATTCTGGTTTACCATAAATTTTTAGGGGTGAGATCAGATAATATGCAGTGGAAAAATGAAAATGTGTATTGAGATATTTCAAATTTAGAGGCTCTTCCATCAGATGTTGGATTTGTTACAAACATTATGACAAAAACCCCCACAAAAAAGGCTTTGTCAGTTTTAATATGTTTGGAAACACGCACGCCCCTACCCTCGTGCCCATAGCTAGAAATAAAACCTCCCTTGAAGGCAGCGAGAGCAGAATCCAATTTGGTCTGATATCCAAATGCAGACAGAAAGGGTCGTTTTATCATGCTACTATTTGTCGTGACGATGCGTTTTTCAAAAGCAGAGCAGTGTCATATAAAGTGACAGTCCTGCCACAAGTACTTCAGCTGATCTTTTCAATGAGCCTTCCATGCATGATCCGAGGCGACCTCCGCCTATTTCCAGAAATTAAGCTCAAACTTGACGTGCAACGAGCTTTATTCTAAAGACAAATGTCAGAGAGTCTCATCATATTTTCCCCCCTCTTCTTCTTCTATATTTGGAGCTTATTTATTGCTTAGGAGCTCGGGCTCCTGCAGTCAGACGAGAGAGGAGCGCAGACACACACACACACGTATACACACACACTCCGGGAAGGATTTTTTTTCCTATAGGGATTCACTATTGTTTCAATTGACTTTTCATTGGACTTCCACACGGCATCGAAATACATCGAACCGGTATGCTCTTTTTCTGTCACCATTCATTGTGTTGCATTTTAATGTGCTTTACCATAATTGGTCTCGTTGTTTGATGTGTGCTTATTTATTAGAGATTTGTTATAGGCTGGTGTGAATGAGAGTTTCCAAACACTGGCGCGCGGTCTGTTCTCTCGAGGACAATTTGATTATGAAAATTTGAGTTCACTCCAATGGAGATGTTCAGACTCGGAGGTAGTTTCATCAGTGCGTCGATTGATTCCAGCATTCTGTTGCTGATTTATAGGGCACAACGAGCTGTGAAACAGCATTCACGACTCTTAATTTAACAAACGCAGAACTTGGCTTGGATTGCTAACCAGTGATTTAGAAAATAATGATAAAGTTTCCTTTGTTGGTGTCGCAATTGTGCAGTTATTGATTCCACTATATTATATAACAAGGACATTGTGATGTAAAAAAAACATTTTTTATGCTCTAATCTGACTTGGTTTGTCAGTAACGCTGATCAAAGGGAAGCTCTGAGAAGTGCAGCTTTATTCTGGACAATGGGACACCTATTGAGGGAATGTTTTCGAGGGGAAAGACGAGCCAATTTGTTCTGTCTCCGTGTGCCACAGGTCACAGTGGCGTCAACCAGCTTGGCGGGGTGTTTGTGAACGGCAGACCGTTACCGGACTCCACCAGACAGAAGATCGTCGAACTCGCTCACAGCGGAGCACGACCCTGCGACATCTCCAGGATTTTGCAGGTGACTTGTGACGCCCATTCGCACATCCACAAGCTTTACGGGTTCTAGTTAAGATGGCCACACGCAATCACCATGTTGCCGATATTACAGCAAAACTAAATTAATTACAATCATTTTAACCACACTCTTCAAAATAAAGGGATTGGCATTGATAGTGTCATGAAGAACATTTAACATACATTGAAATAGATGCTATTTTAAAGCAGGAATTTTTAAATGTTCTTCATTTGAATATAAAAAGGTTATTTTTAGAAATTTGGAATGAATGTGCTTTATTTTTAAGAGTGTATTCAAAGATTAAAGGGGTAGTTCATCCAAAAATGTAAATGACCATTTACTCTCCCTCATGTGACTTTCTTTTTTCTGTTAAACACAAAAGAAGATATTTGGAAAAAATGCTGGTTGATTCCATAGTAGGAAAAAAATACAATGGAAGTCAATGGGTACCATTAACTAGCATTCTTCAAAATATCTTCTTTTTGTCTTCAACAGAAGAAAGAAATTTAAATGAACAAGTAAAAGATGACAGACGATTTCATTTTTGGGTGAACTTTAAGCATGCCTTTCTTATTCAAAAAAGGTGGACACTAATGCAAAAAAGTGTGACCCTAATTAGTTCTGAAACCATCCTAGCAATTTTAAGGCATATTTTCTGTGTTCGTAGACCCATGATGATGCAAAAGTCCAACTGGACAATAAGAACGTAAGCGTATAATCGTTTGACGTACATTACATTAGTTCACTTTAGTCTTAAATAATGTATGTGAATTGTGTATATTGCTGTCCATTCAGGTATCGAATGGGTGCGTGAGCAAGATTCTGGGGAGGTATTATGAGACGGGCTCCATCCGACCGCGAGCCATCGGAGGCAGCAAACCCAGAGTAGCGACGCCTGAAGTGGTGGGCAAAATCGCACAGTACAAGAGGGAGTGTCCCTCTATATTTGCCTGGGAGATTCGGGACAGGCTGCTGTCGGAGGGTGTGTGCACCAACGATAACATACCGAGCGTGAGTGGAAATCAAACTTCATTTACGTCATTTTATCAATACTTTGGTGGATGCACTGACTGCAATTTGCAACATTAGAACATCCGATTAATATTTTAAATTTATCCACATTACAAGAATTATACTTATGGAGCACAGTAAAAAGTGTTTAGTGTTTGACTTAAACTTTAAAGTTGAATCAGATAAACCTTAAGTCATTTTAAAGGGATAGTTCACCCAAAAATTCTGCCGTTATTTACTCAACCCAACAAGTTTGAGTTTTGTTTGTTCTGTTGAACACAAAAGAAGATATTTTGAAGAAGGTTGAAAACCTGTAACCATTGACTTTCATACTATTAGTTTTTCCTACTATGGAAGTCAGTGGTTACCAGTTTCCAACATTCTTCAAAATTTCTTCTTTTCTGTTCGACAATCAAAAATGGTTTGGGACAAGTCAAGGTTAAGTAAATTATGTCAGAATGTTTATTTTGGGGTGAACTATCCCTTTAATTTACATTACATATGGCTTAAAAAAATAAGTATGGCACTTACTTTTATAAGTTAACATATGAAGAGTTAATTTGTAAAAACAGAAAACGTTTGTTAACAATTTTTTTTGACTCATCAATGTTTTTAAAATGATTCAATCCACAAAGAACATGATTTATGAAAGTTAATATTCATATGTTAACTTATTGATCATATAATTTTACAGTGATAGCGCTATAATGGTGATAAAATGCTATTTTTATGGCTGAGACTGGCAGCGTTTGACTGACGGTCTACTTTTTACCTCTCAGGTGTCGTCGATAAACAGAGTGCTACGCAACCTGGCTAGCGAAAAGCAACAGATGGGTGCAGATGGCATGTACGACAAGCTGAGAATGCTCAACGGGCAGAGCGGCACGTGGGGGACTCGTCCGGGATGGTACCCTGGTACGTCTGTGCCAGGACAACCAAATCAAGGTGAGACAGCCAGCCTATAAAAGCAATAAGAGCATCACTGTCATCATCAGAATTAGGATAATAACAGCAACACCCAGACATCCAGAACACCCAAAAAGGCAACACAACAACTTCAGAAAAAAATTGAGAAAATAAATAAACACATTTAGTACTAATAATATATATTATTTTTTGTTAATAATAATAATGATATTAATAAATATTGAATGATCCTTTAAGAATCATAGTAAATGGTCAAGGATTATAACTGATGAAGTATTAATAATATTATTACTGGTAAACATCTTTTAGGTAATTCTTAATCATTTATTAATGTTGTTTATTGTTTATTTCAGCATTTACTAATATAAATAATTAAAATGATTATTATTTAGATTAAAATCTAAAGTTTTATTAATTAAACATTATTATAAACAATTTCCCAGTACTGGGTTGCAGCTGGAAGAGCATCCGCTGTGTAAAACATATGCTGGATAAGTTGGCGGTTCATTCCTCTGTGCCAACCCCTGATGAGTAAAGGGACTAAGCCGAAGGAAAATGAATGAATGAATATTATAAACAACCATACAAAACAACTAAATATCTGAGCAAAAAAAGACAGTAATAATAAAACAACAGTTTTAATATTGAAAAATATTTATACATTTGTTTTACAATGCAATAAATTAAGCAATATAAAAAATTAGCATTTAAAACTTTAAATCACTTATAGAATTATTAATAAATAATAATATACATCTATCACTATATATTACAGTATAAAAATGTGTATAGAATAATAATTATTAACTGAACATAAGTACTACTGTATTTTATTATTAAAATTCACGATATTAATGGTAAGACAACTAATAGTAAGTAAAGATGACCAATAGGTTTTTAAAGCACCACAGTAAAGCATTCATTAATCTTTCTAATTTATTAATTCATTTATTTCTATTGATAAAGCGAGTATTCATGTATAAAAATATAATTGCTCTTTGTTTATACTGGCTTACAGTATGTTAATGTTAACAAATACAACTTATACGATATATATATATATATTAGTATATATATATACTAATAAATGCCACAGAAGTATTGCTCATTGTTGGTTCGTTAACTAATCCAGACAATTTAAACTATTCGAAAATGTAATTATATTGCTTAATTTAAAAAAATGGGCTAGGATATATGAAGAAAATTTCTTGCAGTCATTTATTATATATTTCAGTCCATCCAGAGACACATTAGATTAATATACACTTTTTTCAGAATAGTGTGCCATTGACATAGTCCGATGAGAAAAGGCCACTCATTAATGAAGGGGAGGAGTTAGTGTTAATTAATTAATCACTCATTTCAATACGGCTTCTGTGTGGCTCCTGGATCTGCGTGACTAGGAAGAGAGTTTTCGGTGGAGGTGTCCATGCGTCTCCACCTGCCCCCTCCATCCACATCATTTCAGCCCCATGCGGAGTGAGAGAAAAGCACTGCGCGTCCCGGGACAAAAGAAGTTTCTGTCACATGCAGGAATTTGTGACAGGCACAGCTCTGTCTCTCTGTAATTGCTCATTAGAGGATGTGGGGAGAGAACATGCACAGGCTTTTTGCTTTGAGGAGACAATGAAAAAAAAAAGTTGAGTTGATGAATAGTTTGTTTCTAATCAGGTTGACAAATCCTTCACTGAATCCCGCATCGCAGAATCATAAATGATAGTTGAAAACTTTAATATTAAATAAGAAAATAGATGTTTTATGCATTCCTTTTCATAACAGAATATAAAAAAACATCTCACAAAATCTCTTCTTTCACATAAAAAGTTAGAATGAGACATGAGTAAAGCCGTTGCTATTAAAGTGATTGGTTGACTATAAAAGCAATTGCTTGATTTTAAAATTGATTAGT
>CAIGQV010000818.1:26243189-26253728 GCA_903798115.1 Danio jaintianensis | reverse complement strand
TTATTATTATTATTATTATTCCCAGCATATTAACAACAGCATGTCTATATAGTTTTAGTAACTTTTATTTTAGTTTTTATTTTCATTATTTTAGTTTAAATTATTTTAAAGAAATATTTTAATAAAAAGCAGGTAAAGCAGAAATAAAAAGCATTTCCATATTCCTTTCCAGTTAACACTGGTGAACAGAATAGTCTTCTTTTTAAAACCTGAAAAAATCTGACTCATTCCAAACTTATGACCAGGAATGTGTATCTTTAACATGATAAATAATTGACCACATCAGTCACTTAAAAACCCATCAGTTCTTCAGAATCTCTCCACAAACCTCATAACAGGACAGATCTGCTGAACTAAAGCACCAGCCAAATCCACACACACACATACACAAAGGCAAAGGCCTAGCCATTCAACACCACCAGCTCATGTTGTGGTGGAGTTAAAGCCGTCTAAAAGAAGGAGAGAGAGAGAGAGAGAGAGAGAGACATGCAGGCAGAGATGAAGCCATTGTGTGGCAGAATGAGTTATTTTGCTTGACTTGCTGCCTCAGCAGGAGCCCGACAGGACAGACATGCAAAAGAAAAAAAAAAAAAGTGTCCCGTGGAAGGATTTCTGGGGATCTGGGTCTGCCCTGATGCTAGATGGGAATTCAAATATGCAAATACAGCAGGAAAGTGAAAACCACGACAATTTGGACAAAACTGCTAGATTGTGAAATAAATGGTTCAAAGAGAAAAATGAGCTTTGAAGCATGAAAGCAGTTAAAGTTTAATATACAAGAATGTGTGCTGCAACTATTAATGGCAAATAAACATTTGTGACCCTGGAACACAAGAAAAGTCTGTATTTTTAGGATTGAGATACACTCAAATAATGACATTTACTGTTTGTTCAAGCCACTTATTTAAAATGAGCTGAAACAACAGGACAGGACAAATTAATTGTTTTCTGTTCAACCCACTTAAATGAGTAAAAAACGATTACGTTAACTTAATCGATTTGTGTTGGGACAGATTGAAGGAATTGTGTGGAACCCAGCATTTTTTTACAGTGTACACTCAAATAATGACGTTTGATGTTTGTTCAAACTACCTATTTAAAATGAGCTGAAACAACACAATTGTTGATTTGTTTTGGGACAGCTTTATTGTTTTATGTTCAATCCACTTAAGTTTGTAAAAGCTTATAAGTTAACTTAATTCCTTCATGTTCTCTCAACACAAATTGCTTGTGTGGAACCAGTGTATACAGTGTATATTGATAATAAGCTTTCCATTGATGTGTGGTTTGTTAGGATTTAACAATATTTGATCAAGAATATCTGGAAATCTGAAGGTTCAAAAAAATCTAAATCTAAAAGAAAATCGCCTTTAAAATTGTCCAAATTCAGTTCTTAGCAATGCATATTATTAATCAAAAATTACGTTTTGATATATACGATAGAAAACGTATAGAAAAGCATAGAAATAGCAAATAGAAAAGCATGATCTTTACTTAATATCCTAATGATTTTTGGCATAAAGTAAAACATTGTTTTGACCCATACATTGGTTCTCGTTCACTAAACATGCGCACATATTTTTGCACTAAATGTGTGTATGAATGTTTTTACAAAGAAATCATGACTCATCAAAAACTTTCCAACTAAAATTTATTCGAGATCCGACCAGTTTTGTTGCAGTGCGGGATTCATTTTCCGTTCATAATGCGGGAGCGGGTGGAACTAGGGTGTAATTTAAACAGGAGTGGGAGGTCAAACAATAGACTCCCATTCCCGACGTCCATTCTAAAAAGCATATCTGTGCTTTAAGCTGAATTTATACTAAGTTCAACCTGCCTCTGCATCAGCCTCCCCTGACTGCATTTTAACTCAAATATAATTCTTGCACATGCAGTTAGATATAAAATACTTAAGAAGCTATGTTTGTTTAAATGTTTAAGGGGTGCTCAAACTTTTGTTTATGAAGGGCCTAAAACCAAACTTGATTGAGTGTGGTGTGCCGAAGCTAAATATACCACTGTAACTGTATTACATTAAAGTTGCCATGGTAACTTCCTAATTTAATCTAATAAAAAAAAAAAAAATATATATATATATATATATATATATAAATATATATATAAATACTTTAATCATATTAATACTTACATATATTTTTTACATTTTATAATGTTCTTACAATAAAACCATAAACAATCTCATTTATAACACAATGGAGTTCAATGTTTTTTTTATTTACAAAAAGAATACATTTTGACTCGATAGTGAAATATGTGTCCTAAAAGTGTTTTTAGCAACATGCCACACATATATATCTGTCAACATCTAAAAAAAAAAAGTGTTTTAGGATTTCGAGGCCCTTTAAAAAAAACGGATTAATTCACATTTAATTGAAACATTTAATTTCAGTTTTGGCAACACGGTGGCTCAGTGGTTAGCACTGTCGCCTCACAGCAAGAAGGTCACTGGTTCGAGTCCCGGTTGGGTCAGTTGGCATTTCTGTGTGGAGTTTGCATTTTCTCCCAGTGTTCGCGTGGGTTTCCTCCAGGTGCTCTGTTTTCCCCCACAGTGCAAAGACATGCGCTATAGGTGAATTGAATAAACTAAATTGGTCGTAGTGTGTATGGAT
The DNA here is from genome assembly GCA_903798115.1 of Danio jaintianensis. Lineage (NCBI taxonomy): Eukaryota > Metazoa > Chordata > Actinopteri > Cypriniformes > Danionidae > Danio > Danio jaintianensis. Next base: position 26,251,098 of record CAIGQV010000818.1, on the reverse strand, counting down.
GTTTCCCAGTGATGGGTTGCAGCTGGAAGGGCATCCGCTGCGTAAAACATATGCTGGATTAGTTGGCGGTTCATTCCGCTGTGGCGACCCCTGATTAATAAAGGGAATAAGCCTGAAAAGAAAATGAATGAATGAATGAATTTCAGTTTTGCTTTTTTTTTTTTTTTAAATGATGATCTCTGTTTGAGGGATTCGATCCCAATTTTCCCCATCATTTGTTCATCTCTTCTTTGATTGGTTGGCAGGCCAAATCAAAGGTTACCATGGGTCAACTTTGGCCACGGGCCCTAGTTTGGGCATCTGTGGTTTAAATATATATTAATCTCTCACCTAAACAAACTTTTATTTTTTCCAAACCTGTTTGAGATTTTTGTTCTGAACACAAAAGAAGATAATTGGAAGAAAGATGAATACCTGTAACCATTGAATTGCAGAGTATTTGTTTGTTTGTTTTTTTCTACTAAGGACGTCAATGGTTACATCTTCAACATGTTTGTAAAATATCTGTTTGTGTTCAACAGAATTAAGAAACTCATAGAGGTTTGGAAGCACTTGTGCGTATACAGTTTAGTGAGTAAATTATTATTTTTGAGTGAACTGTCCCTTTAATGGGATTGCTAAAAAGCACAATTAAAATATTATGTTATCTAATGGATCAGACAATATATACTCATAATATAACCATCATTTTGGAATGAAAACAATAACATCTTTGAGTGAAACAGATATGTTTAATCGTAAACAAATGAGGCTATGAAACATTAATGTCTGTATAAAAACCATAACCGCCTCATGAATACATGATTTCATGGCAAATTGTTTCTGAGGCACAAATGAATAATTTGTGTATTTTTACATTACTAATAGATCTCTCCTCAATGTCAAGTAGAGGTCACGTCAATTGAAATTAAAGCCGAAGTATTATAAACGTAAACTGATCTAATGATAATTAAAATGTAAATACATTCATTAAGTTGCTGTGGAGTAAATGGGGTAAGCAAAATATGTTTTGACATAAGATTATTTTGCTTACCCGATTGGCAGATTATTTAGCTTGTTTTAAGGAAAAACTCACTTATTTTTGGCATATTACTTCTGAAAACAAGACAATATTCTTTGCTTGTCTAGAAAATGCTTCTTGATTTAAGAATTTTTAGATACAGCGGGGAAAATAAGTATTGAACACGTCACCATTTTTCTCAGAAAACATATTTCTAAAGGTGCCATTGACTTGAAATTTTCCCCGGATGTTGGTAACAACCAAAGGAATCCATATATGCAAAGAAAACAAATCTAATTAGTTTACAAATGAAGTTCCCCAGCGGGAGGGGAACTACAATGCTATGTGGAAACTTCCACTATGGGGATTTCGTCAGAAAGCCAATCATTCTGAAGAGTAATTAAACGGGCCAATGAAATGCCAATGAGTTGGCGGTGTCAGCGTGCACAGCTGGCAGCAATCATAATCAGCTTGTGAATAAGAATGCCCGCTGTGCCACACAACCACACCTTTTCGCTTTCAGAAGCCTCATGTGCAGTCTGAAAGAGACGTTTTGCTGTCATCCTCCGACTTTGTTCGAGAGAGAGAGAGTGAGAGAAAGCTGCCGTCTTCTGAGAGGCTGATTTCTCCCGGTTCCAGCGCGAGCAACAACGCGAGCAACAACGCGAGCAGCGGTGGTCGAGCTGGGTTTCTCCTGTCCCTGGGCGTTTCGCTGGACCGGTACTTTAAGAGCGGTGCGTATAAATTTAAGCAAATTTCCTAAAAGAGCAACACGGTCGGGCAGCGCGTCTTTTTAAAGACGTCGCTCCGACCGTGCGTTTCTGGATGCGGTGGTTTCCTGTCCACGGATGATGGGCACGAGCACTGTATTGCATGTCTGGGGGACCAGCATGTTAATGCGGTGCTCGCGGGCAGTGCATGCCATCACTGCGATGGCATGTCTGTTGCGCAGCTAAGATCGCGGTTCGCTCTTGCAAGAGGGCGAACCACCCCTGTTGTCCCCCGCAAGTAGCGGTTGGCACTCGGGCAGATCTGAGGGTCACAGTGGGGGTCAATCCGCCGCCCTCGGGCTTGCGGACCTCCCATTCCTCAGCGCGCTCCATCCAAGCTTCGAGTGAGAGAAGCGCACCATCCTTCGGGAGGGTCGCCCTCTCACTCGATGACACCGAGGACCAGATGTCCATCGCTGCATCGGAGGGTGGGCTGTCATTTTCCGATGACAATTCGGACCCGCTTCCTCCCTCAGGGGTGGTAAGCGAGGCTCCGGATATGGCATCTGATATGATGGCCGTGCTAACCCGGGCTGCTTCGGCGACGAGGCTGGAGATGGCTTGTCCCCCAGCTTCGCCGCCGGACCGATTAGACGGGTGTTACGTGGAGGATAAGAAGGGGAAACCCTCTAAGCCTCCCGTCCCCTTCTTCCCGGAGGTGCACAGTAAGTTCACGCAGCGCTGAGGGCACCTTTTTCTGCCCGGTCTGCGTGCGCTCCGCCCTCACCTTCCTCGATGACGGAGCAGCCAGGGGGTATGAGGCAAAACCCCAGGTCGAGTGTGCTAGCGCGGTCAATCTTGCCCGCGTGGTGCCCCTTCCTGGCGTGGTTAGCCTCGGCTCCCGTCCAAAGCGTGTAGGTTGTCTGTGTCCCTCAGGGCCAGAGCCTACAATGCTGCGGGCCAGGCTGCTTCCGTTTTGCTTGCTATGGCTAGTGCAAGCGCTGGCCCAGCGGCACGAGGAAGGTTCCGACCCAGGCTTAATGCACTACGCACTGCAACCGACTTTGCTCTAAAAACACCAGGTCGGCTGCGAGTGCCCTGGGAAGGACGATGACCACACTAGTGGTGTGTTAAGAAAGTTCGCTTTCTTAACACACCCATATACCAGGCTGGCCTGTTCTGTGACACCGGGGTGAGTTCACCCAGGAATTCACTTCGGTGAAAGAGTAGTCAAGTGCGATTGGCGGGCTCAAAAACCGCTCTCCCCGTCGATTCGTGCACTTTGGCTGCTTCTCGCCGAGGGCGCTCGTCTGTGGCTCCAAAATCTGCTCCGCCGCCCTGTCCGTTCAACTGGTTAAGCGGCAGCGTTGAGCACCTCACAGACGATCACCGCCCCCCCGCCTCAGGGCGCCGCTAAGTCCAGTACGGACCGCGAAGCGTCCCTGAGACGGGCCACTCGGAGAAAAGGATGTTTGCTCTTTCCCTGGCGGAGGGCCAGGGACACCCATATCATTAACAAAAAGGCCGTATGGCTACTAAATTTTTTAAGAGCAATTTTTTCCTCTCTCCGGGTGTGATAGCCCGAACACTGCCAGTATGGGACGCTATGCCTTCCAGCTCGCAGGATCGGTGCTCTTCGCCACAGGCTCTGTGAGTGCCAGAGGACGGGCTCCTTTCTCTCGCACTCCTAGCCGCCCTGCGGGCTCTTGGGACGAAGTTAAGATTAAACCTCTTTACTTCCGCTCTTCCTTGGGACGCATGCCTCCCGGGGTGAGCTCTCCCATCCCATGCTGCCCCACCGCTGGTGCGTCAGTGATTGCACCGATGATGTCACTCGCGTGGGCTCTGCCAGCCTGGTTAGCGCTGCCCAGCCCGTCGCGATGGCTCATTCGGACAATCAGACTCGGCTATGCGATTCAGTTCGCTAAACGGTCCCCCAAGTTCACGGGCGTGTATTACACCAGGTGTCAGCCCTGTGTCCGCCCCTCTCTTGTGCGAGGAGATTGCTGTCCTCCTGGCGAAGGATGCAATCAAGCCGGTCCCTCCAGCCGAGATGAGGTATGGGCTTTTTAGTCTGTACTTCATCGTACCCTAAAAGAGCAGTGGGTTATGACCAATCCTAGTTCTGCGCATTTTGACTCGCTGCCTTACAAGCAGCCGCTCAGAATGCTCATGCAGAAGCACATCCCCCGGTGCGTCCGTCCTCAGGATTGGTCTGCAGCGATAGACCTGAAGGACACGTACATTCATTTCTCCATTTTCCCACGCCACCGGCTGCGGTTTGCGTGCGAGGGTCGAGCATGATAGTACAAAGTCCTCCCTTTCTGGCTCTCCCTGTCTCCGCAGGTTTTCACGAAGCTCGCGGAGGATGCCCTAATGCCCCTTCGGCTCGCGGGCATCTGCATACTCCATTATCTCGATGACTGGCTTTTAGCTCACTCGTGGGATCAATTGATTATGTACAGGGACTGGGTGCTCCGGCACCTCGACCTGTTGGGGTTTCGGGTCAACCGAGAAAGGAGTAGGCTCGCCCCTGTGCAGAGCATCTTTTTTCTCGGGTTGGAGCTGGACTTGATCACCATGACGGCGCGCCTCCCTCGAGAGCGCGCTGGGCTGATGCTGACCTGTCTGAGAGAGTTCGACAGGAAAACTGTGGTCCCACTGATATCATTTCAGAGGCTCCTGGGGCATATGGCATCCGTGGCCGCTTCACGCCGCTCGGGCTGTTCCATATGAGACCGCTTCAGCATTGGCTTCCCGATCAGGTCCCTAGACGCGCATGGCACGCGGGCACGCACCGGGTGACTGTCACTCCGCTGTGTCGCCGTGCCCTCAGCCTCTGGATGGACCCTGCGTTTCTACAGGCCTGTGTGCCTCTAGAACAAGTGTCCAGGCATGTCGTCGTTTCGACGGATGCTTCCAGTACGCGCTGGGGGGCCGTGTGTTGCGGGCATGCAGCTGCGGGTCCGTGGAAGGAACCCGGTTGCATTGGCATATTAATTAAATGGGAGGTTGGCATTGGCATATTAATTAAATGGGAGGTTGGCCACTGGATAGTGGATGCCATCTCCCTCGCTTTTCTATGCCAGGGTGAGCCGCGTACCCCGGGAGTGAGAGCGCGCTCGACTAAGAGTATTGCCTTCTCTTGAGCGTAAGCACGCGGCGCCTCTCTAACAGACATCTGTAGAGCTGCGGGCTGGGCGACACCTAATACATTCGTAAAAATTCTATAATCTTTGAGTGGGCTGATTTTCCTCACGTGTGCTGGATACGCCAGTGAATGAGGAAATTCAGTACGGTGTTGAAACACGCTTGCTGCGCCTTTCTCTCTAACACAGAGATTCGTGCGCTTATTCACTCTGTTCAGTTGAGTTCCCCATTTGGCGAACCCTACAGAGTTCCTCCGAGGCCCCCAGCATCTGACTCAGCCGAGGAGTCAGGTGCCTGGCCCATTACGTAGTTGGTATGCCCACTTGGTCAGCCCGCGTTCTGGGTATAGGTGCCTGCTATGCGCGATCCCCACTGGCGATCCCCTATGCTTCACTCAGCCACGGTGTAGTTCCTCCTCTTAGGCGGGCCCGTGTCTTCCCTCCCCGCTAACCATCCTTCATATGTGTTCTCCCCCTTTTCAGGGTTAGTCCATATGTCTTCCTGCCACCAGGTCTCCCCATTGGGCAGCAGGTGGCCTCCGCAGCGTCCTCCCTATCGGGACTGCACGCTTCCCAACATACTGTCGTAATTTACAATTCCTAGTATCTTAACTAGGTGTATTTTTTACGACTCCCCAAAAAATATAAATAAGCCTTTAAGTGCTTCACAGGTAAGTAAGGTAAGTTAGGGCCAGGGGACACGTTGGTGGGCTGCGTCTCTGGTGATGATGGTGCGCTCACGCCGGAGCCTGGCAAACCTCTCACCAGCGACGTGGTAAGGTTCAATCACTGTGGCGTTTTCCATAGATTTCCCCATAGTGGAAGTTTCCACATAGCATTGTAGTTCCCCTCCCGCTGGGGAACATAACGGTTACTAAAGTAACACTCGTTCCCCGAGGGGGGGAACGGAAATGCTATGTTCCTTCGCCACAGGGATTGCGCCTTAGCTGACAGCTGTAGTTCGGCTTCTTCAGCTAGAAAAGGTGTGGTTGTGTGGCACAGCGGGCATTCTTATTCACAAGCTGATTATGATTGCTGCCAGCTGTGCACGCTGACACCGCCAACTCATTGGCATTTCATTGGCCCGTTTAATTACTCTTCAGAATGATTGGCTTTCTGACGAAATCCCCATAGTGGAAGTTTCCACATAGCATTTCCGTTCCCCCCCTCGGGGAACAAGTGTTACTTTAGTAACCGTTACGTTATGCATAATAAAATGAAATGACGCAGGGAAAAAGAATTAAACACATGAAGAAAGGGAGGCGTAGAATGACAGTGAAAGCCCAGACAGCAGCTGAAATCTCTCAGTAGTTCTTCAGCAACCCTCTGCCCTTCGGCATTGTAAATTGATATTAGCTGCTTCACTCCAACATCTACATTAGCAGGATAATGAAGATGAAACCAGGGTGGACATTTCAGCAAGACAATGATCCAAAACACTGCAGAGGAAGCGCTCAAATGCTTTCAGAGAAAGAAAATCAAGCTGTATAATGGCCCAGCCAATCACCTGACTTGAGGCGTCTTTAAGCTGCCATCACCTAAAAGCCTTTTATATAAAGCATTAAATACATTTCAGTAGTTCAGGACTTTCTCCTTGTGTCATTTCATTGTTATTACACACAACTCATTTTTCAGATTTTTTTTTGTTTTGTTTTGTTTTTATGTTTGTATTGTTTGGGGTTTTAACCTAAATCTGGTTCAATTCCATGTCAACAGCTCCTTTAGAAATATTATTCCCAGGAAAAAAACATGACGTGTTCAAGACTTATTTTCCCCGCTGTATTTGGACAAGAAACAAGACAAAAAATCGAAGTAAGCAAGGCATTTTTTGAGGTGCTGTTTAAATATGCGCTTTCCTTTTAAAATGTGTACGTTTTGTTACTGTTACTACTGCCGTCCACACTTCCACCTGCAAAAATGGAGCGTTTTGAAAAGACAGAAGACCCGGTGTTAGTTTGAAAACCCTGGTTGTTTATTTCAGTGTAGATTGGCTAAAAGACAAACCTTTGAAAAAGGAGCCGCAGCTATCCACAGTCGCTCTCTGACTGAACTTCTGGACTATTGTGTATCGTTCCATGAATGGTCAAGCCCCTCTCACACTGTCAAAAATGAAGGGTTCCACACAATTCGTTCATGTTGTCCCAACACGAATTAAGCTGACGTAACAAATGTAAGTGAATTGAACATAAAACAATGAAGTTGTCTCAATTAAGTTGTTGAGACAGCAAGTATGAATGCCAGCAAAACATACGCATGCCCAGTGAGTGTGAATGGTCATGCATCAGGATGTATAATGTAGACGAAGATTGCTTTTCTGAAATGCAGTTAAAACCTGCAATATAGACGAGGAGCGTTTCCAGTCTAAAGCATGTTTGTATTGAAAATGCAGCCTAAGAGCAACTGAATTCATCATAATTGAGCAGCTAAACCAGCCAACTGGTGATACTCTATTGCATAACTGAAGGAAGTCACCGTACTGACACTCTTCCCCTGTCCCAGGAAAAAACCACAATACATAAACGGTCATTAGGTGACCCACAGGAGACACTCCTCCTGTCTTATTACAGCAGGCGGTTTGTTAGAAATACTTCTGTGTTTAATATGTTTCTTTCCATGTTTGTTTATAGAACTCCTTCATTTATATAGACCACTTCATCTCCACATTTCACATTCACATACATTATGAACAGCAGCTACGCTAATTGTGGCGCTACATCATGTTGGAATCATGCTAACAACATGCAAGAAAGATGCTAACAACATGCTAAGTCATGCAAGAAACATGCTAACAACATGCTAAAATCATGCTAATCCATGCTAGAATCATGCTAACAACATGCTAATCAATGCTAGAATCATGCTAACAACATGCTAATCCATGCTAGAATCATGCTAACAACATGCTAATCCATGCTAGAATCATGCTAATCCATGCTAGAATCATGCTAACAACATGCTAATCCATGCTAGAATCATGCTAACAACATGCTAAACCATGTTAGAAACATGCTAAAATCATGCTAATTCATGCTAGAATCATGCTAACAACA
>CAIGQV010000818.1:26235330-26243179 GCA_903798115.1 Danio jaintianensis | reverse complement strand
ATGCTAAAATCATGCTAATTCATGCTAGAATCATGCTAACAACATGCAAGAAAGATGCTAACAACATGCTAAATCATGTTAGAATCATGCTAACAACATGCAAAGTCATGCAAGAAAGATGCTAACAACATGCTAAATCATGTTAGAAACATGCTAACAACATGTAAAAATCATGCTAATTCATGCTAGAAATATGTTAACGACATGCTAATTCATGCTAACAACATGCTAATTCATGCTAGAAACATGCTAATTCATGTTAGAATCATGCTAACAACATGCAAGAAAGATGCTAACAACATGCTAAATCATGTTAGAAACATGCTAACAACATGTTAAAATCATGCTAAAATCATGGTAATTCATGCTAGAATCATGTTAACAACATGGTAATTCATGCTAGAATCATGCTAACAACATGCTAAGTCATGCAAGAAAGATGCAAACAACATGCTAAATCATGTTAGAAACATGTTAACAACATGCTAAAATCATGCTAATTCATGCTAGAAATATGTTAACGACATGCTAATTAATGCTAACAACATGCTAATTCATGCTGGAAACATGCTAATTCATGCTAGAATCATGCTAACAACATGCAAGAAAGATGCCAAAAAAATGCTAAATCATGTTAGAAACATGCTAACAACATGCTAAAATCATGCTAATTCATGCTAGAATCATGCTAACAACATGCTAGAATCATTCTATTGTATAGTCCAGTTACTTCTGATTTTTCCAAACAGCCTCAAACTTTAAAAAAAAAGGCTCAAGCAACCACAGACCACAGGGATCAACTTTAAAGCTTTTTACTGGCTTGTTTCAGTCTTTAAAGAGGTTACATTGTTGACTGCAGGGACCTTAAACATTCTTTTAATGTTTTTCAATGCCAACTTAATACTTTTTCAAACTAAACAAACTTTCAACAGGCTTTCTCAAGCCACCATAAAGTTTGTCCTCGAACTTTAACATCTACTTATTTTCTTTGTTCTCAATTTCCACCTAGGGATGCCCATCCCGAGGCCTCTAGAGATTGTGCAGCACCATTGATGAGATCCAAGACTTGTGAAGAGATGATGCCAACCATCGAGGACTTCCAGGACAACACATACACTTAATACACAAGTACACTTCATTGAACATGTACACAAAGACATCACCTATATACTATATAACTGCAGGTTAACTATGTTTATATATAATAACTTTAACTGTTAAAAGCTAGTAGTTACCAGTTAATTAAAGTACAAATTAGGCATAAGACACTTTGAAAATAAAAAAAAACTTTTTTTTGCTTTAATGACATCCTGAACAGAGCAAAAATTATTTAACTAAAATAATCATTCAGCTTGAAAATATTACAAATTCAATAATTTAAATCAAGAATAAATGTTTGTATAAAAAAAGGGGGGATTTCTACTACTAATCTAGTTTTAAACCTGAATAAAAACATGACATTTCTTACAGTTATTTAGAAACTTATTTATTGGCATCATTTGCTACCATAGAAGTGCACTGAAGAAGTGCACTGAAAAGACAACAGCAGCCAAATAACATTATCATTATTTGCATCGCATCCACACTTCATCCAGAAACAGAAAGCAGGTTCTTGTCAGCTTTTAGAAAATCATCTTCTCCATAGCGCACATCTCCTGAACAGAGTGCCATCTTAATCTCTGTGTAATGAAGGCAGTGTGTGTGTGTGCAGGTGTGAGTGTGACCTGATGCCGCTTCATCTCTCTCTTCTCTCCTGCCCTTGAACATCATCACAGCGGCGGCGCTGCGGGACGGATGGGAAAACGCTAGAAATGGAGGTGCTTGTTGCCTGTGGCTGTGGAAGCACATCCTGCTGCCAGATCTGCTTTACTCACTCGACTCACCGTCTCTGACAGGTCTGGAGGCAAATGCAGTCTCTGAAAGACACACAAAGAGACCATGAAAAAATGATGCGGAGGGATAGAGATACGCATGCAAAACAACCCTGCGATGGTACAGTTTTGAAATCAGAGTTATTAGCCTCCCTGTATATATTTTTACCCAATTTCTGTTTAGCGGAGAGAAGATTTTTTTAACACATTTCTAAACATAATATTTTTAATAACTCATTTCTAATAACTGATTTCTTTTATCTTTGCCATGATGAAAGTACAGAATATTTCACTAGATATTTTTCAAGATACTAGTATTCAGCTTAAAGTGACATTTAAAGGCTTAACTAGGTTAATTAGGCAAGTTAGAGTAATAAGGCAAGTCATCGTATAATGATGGTTTGTTCTGCAGACAATTGAAAAAAATATTGCTTAAGGGGGCTAATGATATTGACCTTTATAAGTTAAAAAAAAATTTAAAACTGCTTTTATTCTAGCCGAAATAAAGCAAATAAGACTTTCTCCAGAAGAAAAAATATTATCGGATATACTGTGAAAAATTTCTTGCTCTGTTAAACATTGTTTGATAATTAAAAAAGAAAAACAAATTCACAGGAGGGCTAATAATTTTGACTTCAACCGTATGTTGCTACACTAAAATAAATGTCTGTGGTTCATCAAGATGCCAACCATCATTGGTGGATGAGCAAATCTTACTCAATTGTACGATAGAGATTGTACAAATTTATACAAATTAGTCACAAAATCAAAAAGTTACAAATTCCAGTGAGATTTTGCTGGGTTAACAGAACTATATATCAGTGGTAGGAAACCTATGGCTCATGAGCTACATGTGGCTCTTTGAGCAAAAATATGTGGCTCTCCAGCTGTCTCCCTTCAATAATATTTTGCGGTTTAAAATATTATAACCGTCACTAGAAATCCAAAAGTTTCCTATTAAAAATAAAATTACAATTCCCTTTTCAAGGTAATTTTTTTTTCAGCAAAATGAATAAGAACTCAGTTAACAATAAAAAGACGTTTCGATCAATGCGTGTGTGCGGCGCTGTGAATAAACTTGAATAGCAACCCCAATAAAGGGCAAACAACTTATGTTTCTATGGTAACCTCGTGCATGCAAATTCAAACAACATTTATGAGTGGTATATTCTATAATTTGTCATTTTTTTATTCATGTACTTATATTTGTTTATTTCTGAGTTGCGCATGGACATTAATAAAGGTTTTGTTTAAACCTGAATCATTTATAGTCATTATATCAATGGCTCTTTAAAAAAATGCGTTTGCTAAAAAATCAGAAATGGCTCTTTGCTGAAAAACAAGCCCTGCTATATATGGTTTAATAACCGTACACTGACAAACTTTTGGTGGTGTTTTTTTACAAATGCTCAAAAAATTACTTTTGCTGCTTGTTCAAACTACTTAAATAAAACGAGTTGAAACAACACAATTCTTACGTTTTTTTGGGGGGGGACAACTTAATTGCTTTATGTTCAATCCACTTACATTTGTTAAAATTATTAAGTTACATAATTGATTCATGTTGGGAAACATGATAAAATTGTGTGGAACTCAGCATTTTTTTACAGTGAAGGTACAATGTAGATGTTAATAATTATAAACGCTGGTGTATTAGCATTGTATATATTAATAATAAAATATGGTAGCTTACTGTAAATTTAGAAACATTTCTACCATACTTTTTTAATGGCAAAATTCTAGCAACACCATTTTACAAATTGTGCAAAAATGACACATTTTTATAGCCTTTCTGTAGTTTAAATAGTAGAGCATTGTGGTAGTAATGCAAAGGTTGTGTATTTGATACCAAAGGAAAGCAAAAACTGAAACACATAACATTATTTCATTAAAGCAGCTGAAGGAGCACTTATGGCTTTTCTATATAATATATTTGAAAATGGTTTAAAATGGTATTTTCTTTGAATTTTCAAACTTTCAGCACCATTGCTGTAGTTTTCCTAATGTTACAGCTTTTATGTAAACTGGTCACATGTTCATCCAATTAGACTAACATCTTAAATATGCAATTTTGCAAGTTTTGTATAGTGTGAAAAATAAATGTATGAATACAGAAGATTATTTTTAACCCAGTGTAGATTATGAGCAATATAACCTAGTTTTTTTTCCTCCTGGGAATTGGAATGACCCATGAAATGCCCTAAAGTTAACCTGCAATAATTATTTATGCAACTATTAAAACAAAATTTAACTACTAAATAAATGTAAAAATCTATTGACAACATTTCTAACTGACATCAAACAAGCGCTAAAATTACACCTAAAGATAAATATTTCAAAAATGACCAAAGAACTTTAAAAAAATGGCAACATGTTTGATTTTTTACTTATGAAAACAGGAAAGATGGTATTTTAAGTATTTTGTGGGAAACAAACTTCCATAGACTTCCTACAATGGTATAGTATTATACTAATATTACTATTTTCCTACAATGGATGTCAATGACTACCGGCTTCAAACATTCTTCAAAATGCTTTAATGTTCAATATAAATAGAAACCTATAAACATTTGAAACCTATGGAGAGCGAGTAAAATGCTGAACAATTTTTTATTTCACTTCTTTTACAATAAAGTGCTTGTAAATACTTCCAGGTATAGATGCCTGTTTCAGCTTCCTGCCTCCACACTGCAAGACCTGCAGACTTAAGACAGGCGAGAAAAACATCCGAGCCCATGTTTGCAGACAGACGAAACAGAGTGTGTGAACACAAATCGCGTTAGACGCTTGGCCATGCACCTTAAATGGTCCGAGAAGTGTAACTGTTAGTGTGCCGCTAAAAAAAAACCCTTGAGGGAGGCTTGAGCTTTTCGGCGGTTCGGGAGAAAGAGCTGCGGCTTAGAGGAGAGTCATTACAATCAAGCGTTTCATTACGGTAACTTGGCCCCACATGAGCACTAATCTCTAACAAGGCAATGAGCTATGCCAAAAGCTAGCGATAAAGAGGCTAATGAGGGAGATCAGCACTAGGTGTACACACACACAAGTTGAGAGTAGTCAAGTGCATGATTAAATACAGCTCTGTATGTTAAGTAAGGCCCTGTTTAATTCTGAATTAAGCTGATTGGATCCCAAGTAAATGAGAAAGAAACTTTCCTTTTTTACATCTGGTGTTTTATACAGTAGATGCCATATTATGCACCTGCGCTGAAAAAAAACATAAATTTTTAGTAACTGGTTGCAAACAATTTATATGGGCTGAATTTTAACAAACAAATTAAGTTTAATATTACTAGATTAAATTAGTTTGTTTAAATTCAGCCCATATAAATAATTTGCAACCAGTTAACTACTAAATTTTAGTAAATCCAATGAATAATTTTTTTCAGTGTGTTAATATACACAGAATTTATATGTGATGTTTCAGCTTCAATACACCACAGATCATTTATTATACACTATCTGACAAGTGTCTTGTTGACGATTCCAGTTGTAAGAGCTACCAATAATAACTTGACTTCTAACTTGAAAAATCATGGTTTGGGTTAACATTCAGTATGGGGGCGTGCGAGAGATCTGCAGAGTGGATGGCAACATCAACAGCCTGAGGTATCAAGACATTTGTGCTGCCCATTACATTACAAACAACAGGAGAGGGCAAATTCTTCAGCAGGATAGCGCTCCTTCTCATACTTCAGCCTCCACATCAAAGTTCCTTAAAGCAAAGAAGGTCAAGGTGCTCAAGGATTGGCCAGCCCAGTCACCAGACATGAACATTATTGAGCATGTCTGGGGTAAGATGGAGGAGGAGGCATTGAAGATGAATCCAAAGAATCTTGATGAACTCTGGGAGTCCTGTAAAAACGCTTTCTTTGTCATTCCAGATGACTTTATTAATAAGTTATTTGAGACATTGCAGAGATGTATGGATGCAGTCGTAAAAGCTCAAGGGAGTCATACACAATATTAATTCTTTTTCCACTGGACCATGACTTTATATTCTATACTGTACATTATTTCTGTTAAGTGACAAAACTTTTTTGTCTAAGCAAAAATCAAGGCACGATCATATTTTATTTTGGTAAAATAAGCGTAATCTAGAGGCCTTTGCCTTTCAGATAAGCCACTTCTGATACCAAATGATCAACTAGAAGTCAAGTTATTATTTGTTGTTCCTAAAACTTGGATAGGCGACAAGACTTTTGTCAGGTAGTGTAGCTTATCAAATTTGGGTATGAGCAAAAGCACATAGTTATGGTGTGTGTCCCTTTAAATGCAAATGAGCTGCAGCTTTTTTTTTTATAAGAGGGCAGAAGCTTTACAAGTCATTCTGACAGAAACAACAAAACAAGCAAATCTCACACAGACAAAACCAGAGTTTAACAACACCCTGTGTTATTTTGAAGTATCACATGAGAAAAAAATGATGGAAGCGCCAATTTTCAAATAGAAAATCCCTTAATTCACCAAAAAAAAAACCTTTATGCTTGTTTGAGGCGGTTTGGGGCTTTGGATTTTATAGAAATAGGGCTTATGCAAATAATGGATGCAAATAAAAAATGCTAATAAAATGCATTTGAAGAATAAACTCTGATGTAGCATACATTACACCCACGTGACCAATCAGCAGTCTCCATTATGCTTGCCTTGTTTACTACTGGTTACTAGGTTACCAATACTACAGTCAGCCGCTCTAACAACTGGATGGAAATGCATCTACTGTAATTAGCTTTTGGGATTTTTACTATTTTTGCAAACTTCGAAAAGATCTGCTTCACATTAGGATGGAAACCTGGCCAAGGATATATGAAATATGAAGTGACATATTTATTCTGGCTAAAAAGTAGAGTTTGTTAATTGTTGGTATTGACTCATTCTGAACTTTACTGGCACCATGTGTGGAAACCTGCAGATTAAGGAGTTGTAATACACAATAAGATCCCCTTTCTATATCCCTAGGGGAGTGAAATCAGACTGGCATGTTTCTTATGCTTTTATAAAAAAGCTTACCAAATCAAATTTACTGAACTGTCCTTTTTTTACAATTTCTGGGTTTGTAGATGCACCAAGGACCAGATTATAGCACTTAAACATGGAAAATGTCAAAATTCATCAAATGTGACCTTTAGGGGCCGTTCACACATCACATCTAAAACCATGTAGAAAATGCTATGTGCATTGTTTTCTTCTCCAGTTTCAACACACTTCTGTGGCTCGCACTCCTTTGCAGCATCAACCATGCTCTCCAGAGATCCACTACTGACAAACCCAGATACTGTGGCGGTCATGGAGGAGTGGAGAGGATGAGGAGAAATGGTTGTGCTCAACTGAGCCTGGTTTGTTTCAAAGTTTTTTTTCCCTTTACTTTCGTCAATCAGTGAAGTTTGTTCCTCGCCACTGGCTTGCTTGGTTTGGGACTTGTGGAGCTGCGCATCGATGGACTTTCAGTGTTTGGACTTTCAGCAGTGAAAATTGAACCGCACTGAACTGAACTAAACTGATCTTCAACTCTGAAAACTGGACTGACACGGTTTCAATTTACTAGAACTTCTATGTTAAGCTGCTTTGACTCAATCTACATTGTAAAAGCGCTATTGAAATAAAGATGAATTGAACCTCAGACATGTCTTTTAAAATGTCAAAAACAACATTTACACTTCAGTGATTCCCGCCTGGTTGGAGCGATTCAACAATACATTCTGTGATGTTTAAGAATGAGGTTGGTATTTTTTAGTGTGTGTGGTTGTTGCATGCAATTGACTGTTTATCCTACAATGTAAACCTGATCAAAATTATTCAGACCCTGACTACACCTGTATTTAGAGTTGACCACTTGTGATTGGATTGACAAAAACACGTCTTAAGTAAACTGGCCTGCAGCCTTGATTCAGGTGCCCTTTTTCCCCTCAGGTTGATGTTTATCTCCGACCAACAATGGGCTTCTAAAGCTGCTATTGTTTGTTGAACTGCAGGTAAGT
>CAIGQV010000818.1:26220330-26230330 GCA_903798115.1 Danio jaintianensis | reverse complement strand
TGAATTTAAACTCAAAATAAAATTTTTTTACAAAATAAAAATGCTACAATTGTTACTTGACACTAAAATAAAACTACTATATAGTGTTTAATCTAAAACTTTTTTTAAATTATGATTTGCATGAATTCATAAAATACAAATGCGTGCCGTGTATATATCCATACACATTTCCAACAAACAGAAATTCCACATGATTTCTGCATGGTGAGTTTTTTGTAATTAACCATGTTTAAACAAGCACCAAGACTCTTAAGTAGCACAGCTCTGTTTCACAATATGCATGCGATTCAGTAGGACGACATAATATCAGAACCATCGGACATGAACTAATGTGAAGTAATAACTTCTGGCGTCGATGCTATAATTATCGCAATTTTCATTTTCATTTGCTCGCATTTCAGCACGTTATTCAAAATCCAATCCAAAGCCGAGTGACAAGCACCCGAGGATAAGCCAAAATTTTTTTGTAAAAATAAATGAATAGAAAACCCAACTGTGTGGCACAATCAGTATCGTTCTCATTGCACTGCAGCCTTTGGTCAGTTGTGTGTATTGTGCTCTTGTTGAGTCTTTAGGCCAGTGACTGCAGAGGTCACAGATCCAGAGGGGTTTTTCACTCCTTTCTGCTCACTCAGATTTGGAGAGGTGCCACAGGAATGGACCCGGGGTGCTGGCGGATGGGCGTTTGGGACTGTAAACCCTTGTGGAGAGGTTGGATGGGATATGAATGCAGGGACGAGTGCCCTCCAGCTGATCTGGGGTGCAAAAGACACAGAGGACAAACACGTGTAAGTGCTGCTTTCATATCCGATCGGCCGAGCTGAGAAATGAAGGCAGTATATGATATGACAGAGAAACTCCAGCTCTGCTTATGCTAGATTTTTCAAAATGCTGCTTTTAACCCTTTCGCATACAGTCGAAGACAAATTTATGAGCCTGTGAAATTTGAATCAAATATTTTTCTGAGTGATGTTTAACAGCAAGGACATCGTTCACAGTATTTCCTATTTTCTGCTGGAAAAGTCTTAGGATGTCCAGATCCGATCACGTGATCGGAAATCGGGCCCGATCACGTGGTTTCAGACTCAATCGGAATCAGACGTTACCTCCGGATCAGGACTCGAATATATATGTCTGTACATACAGTCGTGGCCAAAAGTTTTGAGAATTACATAAATATTGGAAATTGGAAAAGTTGCTGCTTAAGTTTTTATAATAGCAATTTGCAAATACTCCAGAATGTTATGAAGAGTGAACAGATGAATTGCATAGTCCTTCTTTGCCATGAAAATTAACTTAATCCTGAAAAAAATGTTGCTGTCATTAAAGGACCTGCTGAGATCATTTCAGTAATCGTCTTGTTAACTCAGGTGAGAATGTTGACGAGCACAAGGCTGGAGATCATTATGTCAGGCTGATTGGGTTAGAATGGCATTCATTGTTCTTCCATTGTTAACCATGGTGACCTGCAAAGAAACGCGTGCAGCCATCATTGCGTTGCATAAAAATGGCTTCACAGGCAAGGATATTGTGGCTACTAAGATTGCACCTAAATCAACAATTTATAGGATCATCAAGAACTTCAAGGAAAGAGGTTCAATTCTTGTTAAGAAGGCTTCAGGACGTCCAAGAAAGTCCAGCAAGCGCCAGGATCGTCTCCTAAAGAGGATTCAGCTGCGGGATCGGAGTGCCACCAGTGCAGAGCTTGCTCAGGAATGGCAGCTGGCAGGTGTGAGCGCATCTGCACGCACAGTGAGGCGAAGATTTTTGGAAGATGGCCTGGTGTCAAGAAGGGCAGCAAAGAAGCCACTTCTCTCCAAAAAAACATCAGGGACAGATTGATCTTCTGCAAAAAGTACGGCGAATGGACTGCTGAGGACTGGGGCAAAGTCATATTCTCAGATGAAGCCCCTTTCCGATTGTTTGGGGCATCTGGAAAAAGGCTTGTCTGGAGAAGAAAAGGTGAGCACTACCATCAGTCCTGTGTCATGCCAACAGTAAAGCATCCTGAGACCATTCATGTGTGGAGTTGCTTCTCATCCAAGGGAGTGGGCTCACTCACAATTTTGTCCAAAAACACAGCCATGAATAAAGAATGGCACCAAAACACCCTCCAACAGCAACTTCTTCCAACAATCCAACAACAGTTTGGTGAAGAACAATGCATTTTCCAGCACGATGGAGCACCGTGCCATAAGACAAAAGTGATATCTAAGTGGCTCGGGGAGCAAAACGTTGAAATTTTGGGTCCATGGCCTGGAAACTCCCCAGACCTTAATCCCATTGAGAACTTGTGGTCAATCCTCAAGAGGCGGGTGGACAAACAAAAACCCATTAATTCTGACAAACTCCAACAAGTGATTATGAAAGAATGGGTTGCTATCAGTCAGGATTTGGCTCAGAAGTTGATTGAGAGCATGCCCAGTCGAATTGCAGAGGTCCTGAAAAAGAAGAGCCAACACTGCAAATACTGACTCTTTGCATAAATGTCATGTAATTGTCGATAAAAGCCTTTGAAACGTATGAAGTGCTTGTAATTATATTTCAGTACATCACAGAAACAACTGAAACAAAGATCTAAAAGCAGTTTAGCAGCAAACTTTGTGAAAACTAATATTTGTGTCATTTTCAAAACTTTTGGCCACGACTGTATATATTTACTACGCCGTCCACATGAAAACGCAGTGTCAGGTGACTGAAATCAATACTTTTTGAAAACTCTGGCCAGGGTGAAGATTTTCCAAAACTTTGGGTACAGTGTGGTCATGTGTACACCACAACCAGGGGCGCCACTGGGGGTGGGGTGGGGGGTGTGTGGTGGAGTTAGGACGATCCTAAGGGCCCACGCTGTTTTGGGGCCCCCAGAGATACTATTAGGGGCCCACCAGCAACCCCAACCCCCCCACTCTTCACTTTCGTCTGCGATATGCTTTCATAGGGCCCGCACTGGCCAGCGGAGCAACTGACCACAACTAGAGTTTTCACCTCATGACGTCAGTGTGCGCGATGTTTCTCCGTTCTGATTGGTCACACATTGGTGGGTTCACACCAAATGCAGAAGATGCGAATGAGGCAAAATTACACATTCACAGCAAAGGCATAGTATATTTTGTCTTGTTCACCCGTGGGACGGTAATCCGCCTCCGTTCTCACGTTTGCATTGATTTGTATGCAATTTAGTCATGCAAATACTTAATTCCCTGTTTGGTGTGATCCCAGCATAAAAGTGTCATTATCGCCCCCTGTTGGTTCAGCGTGCCCTTAACATGCATCACAGTGCGTTTTTGTATTTTCAAGTGGACGTAGACTTTTTTAAAAATGAAAGCGGGGAAAACCCCTTTTATAAAAATATCCATGTACATGTGGACATGGCCTGAGTTGCTATGGTTGCTCCTAATGTTTGAGAGAAGGCCATTTATTTCAAACTGTAATCAATTCTGACTGGAACTATCTGTGTATTAAACTAATATTTGCACACTTACAAGCCAATCAGAATTAAGAATTTCAACAGACCATGGAATAAATGTAATTAAACTATCACGTTTCTTAAAAATAATTTGTCTAAGGATTTTAAAGTAACATTGAGTTGACCTTGTTAGGGAATATATGGCAAGGGAAGACAAGACAGAACGTTTGAGCACCGCAAAGACTAATTCCTCCCAAACCAAATATTTACAAAAACAAAAATAAAGTTCAACCAACGTAAACAGAACCAGAATTAAAAGAAAAAGAAGTGAACTTAAGGTGGTGCTTAAATCAAAGAAATAAATATAAACAAAACTCACAAACTAACTCAATCCCAGCCACTAAATAAAGAAAAAACACAATCAAGAAAAATAAAGTCTTCAACGCAAAGTGCCCTGGACTACTCTAACTACAAACAAACAAAAAAAACGTACAAATAAAGCACACACCACTCAACAATGTGTCTAATACATCTGAGAAATCTACATGCAGATACTTCTTCAAGAGTAAACGTTTTCAAACTTGACCATACAACCCAAATCTTACAACCCCAATTGCACTAAATATGCAGACAGGACACAACGAGCACAGAAAAAAAAAACCTACAATCAGATTAGAAAAAGAGCTCAAATGTGTGTTAAAGTCAAGTAACCTAGCTCCGTTGTTCATCCCATCACCGTATTGTTTAGACCGGACTTCGGCCCTGAAAAGAGCCACTTCTGAAAGGACCCTGTATAACTCCGTTGACCTTTCTGACCTGTAACTCTCATTAAAGACTGGAGGCCATGGTGATAAACTCCCTCAAAAAGGGAGCGCAAACAAACACACCATGCGAAGCCCTTCCAGCCCGTCCTCCACTTGGTCCCTTCCCACCTCCTCCCAAAACAGAAAGCGGGGTTCAAACACAGTTTAAACGCATTACGTGCAACAGCAGACGAGGTCGGCCACGGGTTACTGTGCCGTTCCCTCAGTGGACCTGACCAGTTGGTTTGAGTTGGTGAGTCCTTTGGCTCACACTCCAGGCTACGTGTGTGCTAGCGCTAACGTTTTGCCCCTTAGATGTCTAGCAAAAACACACACCAAAAAAAAAAAAGTACTACACAAATGGAGGTGTGGGACTCAATTCTTCAGCCCAAAGAGAGCAGCCCACAAGCTTAAGGGAAGTGTGTGTGAGAGTGTGTGCATTTGTGTGTGTGACAGCAAGCTAAATTCTTCTGCTGTTAGCCATCGCTGCTCTTTATGCGTGTGCAGCACCGTGAGGAAGGAGCTAATGAGCCAGCAGGTATTCTCGGCGATCAAGAAGACACGCAAGCGAGGGAAGGTGGAGCGAAAGTATTCTTTTAGGATAATGGCAAATAAAGATGGGCTTTCTCTATGGACGATTTGGCTTTCGCAGATCAAACTGAGACAAAAGGAGAACTGAGTGTATGAGAGAGAAACTTGAGAGATAGAGAGAGAGAGAGAGAGATTGAGAGAGAAAGTCTAAGTGTGTGTTTAAGTGCTTCTCAGAGTGTTAATGAATTGGGGGCGTAATCCATCACAGGTTGTAACTCTTCACAAGAAAGAGTCCCTTTAAGCAAAGGACAGCACTTGCGGGGACAAAGGCAGGCATAGTGTGGACTTCATACTGCAGAGCTGAAAAGGTGTTGCCGTTAGTAACCTGATCCCGCTGAACTATAATCTGCACTTTAACAGTCACAAGTTTGACCTTAACCAACAACACAGGGTTGACTGGAATGACAACTGCACAACAACAACAACACACACACACACACAGGCACGGAAACGCACGCACGCGCACACACACACACACACACGCACACACACACACACATGTATTTATGGTGGTGACATCCCATAGACATAATGATTTAATGATTTTTATACTGTACAGTCTGTTTATTCAATCCCGCTACCCATCATTAGAATATTACACTAAAAAAATGATTTTTACTGCTTGTTCAAACTAGCTATTTAAAATGGGGGACAACTTAATTGTTTTATGTTCATTCCACTTAAATTTGTAAATTTGTGTGGGACAACATGAAGGAATTGTGTGGAACCCAGCCATGTTTTACAGTGTAGGTTATTAGGTGAAGATCATCTTTCATGACTAAATTTAGTAAATATATCAAAACTTTTTTTACTAAAAATTATTTTTGTTATTAAGTTTTTTTTCTTTTACTTTTTTCTTAGTAACATAAATTGCTGAGAACTCACTTTTGACAACTTTAAATGCAAATTCATTCATTCATTTTCCATCGGCTTAGTCCCTTTATTCATCAGGGGTCACCACAGTGGAATGCACCGCCAACTTATCCAGGATATGTTTTACACAGCGGATGCCCTTCCAGCTGCAACCCACTACTGGGAAATATCCATACACACTCATTCACACACATACACTACGGCCAATTTAGTTTATTCAATTCACCTATAGCACATGTCTTTGGACTGTGGGGGAAATCTGGAGCACCCAGAGCAAACCCACGCCAACACAGGGAGAACATGCAAACTCTACACAGAAATGTCAACTGACCCAGCTGGGACTCGAACTAAATGCTAATTTTCTCAGTATTTACATAAAAAAAATAAAAATAAAACAGTTGTTTCATCTAGGCCAATTATTGTCCTATCCTAACAAGCAATCAACGGAAAGCAAATTTTTTCAGCTTTCAGATGACATATACATCTTAATTTTCAAAAAAACTGACACTTATGACTGGTTTTGTGATCCAAGGTCACATATATGATAGAATAACATAAAACAATGAAATAATAAAACTGTAAAACTACAATAAGTAAAACTACAGAATGATAGATGGAATGATAGAATAATGGACAAAACAACAGAAACACATTACAGAACATTAGATAACAATGGATAAAATGTTAAATTCCAAAATATTATGCATAATAATTTCCAAAAAACTTGACACTTATGACTGGTTTTGTAATCCAAGGTCACATGTATGATAGAATAACATAAAACAATGAAATAATAAAATTGTATGGCTAAAACAATAGAACCATTAGTAAAACTACAGAATGACAGACAGAATGATAGAACAATAAACACAGATATAATTACAGAACATTAGATATCAATGGATAAAATATTAGATTATGTATACATGCTTCACAGGAGGTACAAATATTTGTAATGGTGTGCAGTGTGGGATCTGAAGGTCACTGAAGGGCATGGAGGAGAGAGAAAACACCTCTCCGCTGAATCCTGCCCTGTCACAACAGGTTTAATCCAGCGCATATTCTACCAGAGAAACAACAGCAGCGTACCTGTATTCCTCTACATACACACCTGCTACAGGACACATCTACTCTAACAGAATACGGATTCAATTCTGAAAAGAGGAAGCATGAATAAACTTTAAATAAAAACAATTTTCCTATCCTAACAAGCCAATCATGGAAAGCTTATTTATTCAGCTTTCAGATGACATATACATTCCAAAATAATACACATAACAATTTCCAAAAAACTGACACTTATGGTTTTGTGATCCAAGGGTCACATATAGGAAAGAATAACATAAAACAATGAAACAAAAAAACTGGATGGATAAAAGATTAAATTAAGTTCTGAAAATAAATTATTGATAGCAGTTTAAGGAAGCACGAATAAACTAAAATAAAATAAATAAAATAATAAAGTAAAGAAAATTAAATATATGCATTATTCTGCTTGTGCAATACGCCACTTTGCATAAATCTTGTTTTATGCTCATTTTACGATTTTATGCCATCATGGCATTTTTATCCAGCATTTTGCTTCGTGATAACCCCCAAAAATGTGCATAAATGGCGGCAACATGCTAGTGATGCTTGTTTACAGTAATGTTGCAATAAACATTAAAATTATGTGAAAGCGCTGGACACGGAAGTTGCTGTAGACTTTTATTTTAATATTCAAGTTTATTTCACAATAATTATTGTTACATTATTGAATTACAATCATATTCTGAAAAGTTAAGGTTATTAGTTACCATAACTTTATTAGTTACTAATAACTAGGCCCACACATAATCTGCGCGCGCAGAAATCTGCAGATTTTCAGCCCATCATTTAGTCTATTTATTTAGTTGTGTGTAAATGTGTGTAAATTTATATTTATTCAGTTTTTAAATTAATTTCAGTAATATTACTGACTAATATGAAAATGTTCATATGATTTATTTACAATACAGTTTGTAAAGCAATAATTTCTGTCTTTTAGTAGATATATGGTAGATATATTAAATGAAGGACTCGCTTTGTTTACCAAATAAATGGATCTAATTGGATTTGCATTGTAAACATTAAATAAAAGTAAAAGCAGAATTTTTTATTTAACATATAAAGTTTTTAGTTACAGTACAACCAAAATCATTCCACATAAATCCGCAGATTTTTTTTACAATATTCTGCGCAGAAATAGCAAAAAATGTCCGCAGATTCTCTCTGGCCCTACTAATAACTAACTAATTAACTAGTAACTAATAGATTTGACGCAATAGCTTTGAACTAATAGCAATATGAAGAACTGAAACTGAATATTAAGTAGGGGGTGGGGTTTGTTATTTGCTCCTCCTCTCATCTCTCACATGTAACAAACTAATTGTTGAAGGTGCGTGGCTAATATATTTTACCCAAGCCATCAATGTCATCAGAGAAGTACTGCCATTTCAGAGTGGAAGAAAATGGTCCAATTTTAATTAAAAATGACAAAAACAAACTGTTTTGGTCAGTAAATTAAATTGTGCAGATTAATTATTCACCTTAAGACTGACAATTTGTGTAGCAAAATTTTAAAAAAGGGACACGGTGGCTTAGCACTGTTGCCTCACAGCAAGAATGTCGCTGGTTCGAGTCCCGGCTGGGTCAATTGGCATTTCTGTGTGGAGTTTGCATGTTCTTCCCGTGTTGGCGTGGGTTTCCTCCGGGTGCTCCGGTTTCCCCCACAGTCCAAAGACATGCGCTATAGGTGAATTAAATAAACTAAACTGACCGTAGTGTATGTGTGTAAATGAGTGTGTATGGATGTTTCCCAGTACTGGGTTGCAGCTGGAAGGGCATCCGCTGTGTAAGTTGGTGCTGTGGCGACCCATGATGAATAAAGGGACTAAGCCGAAGGAAAATGAATGAATGAATTTTAATTTCATGCGGACTTTAAAATTTCATGCACATCTTGGTGTTTTAATCCAGCATTTTGTCATGTGATATCCCAAAAATGGGCATGAATATGTGAATGGCAACTTCGTGTGTTACAATAAACACAGCCAAAAAACAAAAAAATTTAAAGGATGAGTAACACAACAGCCCACTTTTTCAGATGGCCAACTTTCAGTGCATCGAAAAAGCAGCAGAGAAAAGAAGCGAGAGAGAAAAAGTGACAGAGACGGCGTGAGTGCTTGGCTACAGTTTGCGCTGTGCAATTGAATTTCACACAATATGAGGCAGCAAATGACATGTAAATCATGAACAGCGTCCGGCTTGCTTTTCCACGACAGAGTTAAATACCGGAGGTGTTAGAGAAATCATACGGCCGCTCCAGAGGGCCAGGCAAGAGAACAGCAGGGGTGCAGAGGGTCTCGGAGACACTGAAAGGTCTTCCTCGAGCTCCACTGAACAGCCAATCTGGCGCGCGCAATACACACACACACACACACACACAAAAACCGTCGCTTCAGACTCCGGGCCACCACAATGAGGACAAGGCCTGTAATTGTGTTTGTCCACCTGGGTATAAAATAAGCATTCTGGCGATGTGATGCTGGCTTGCTGTGCTGCTGAGTCCTGCGCGGAGGGGAGCAGCCATGAGTGGATACACTTCATTACCCCCTAGATTCTCCCTCCAATTACCCCTAAATAAATACACACAGCCTACTGGCAACAACAATGACATATAGCCCGAAAGGAGAATGAAAGGAGACACTCTCCGATCCAATTCGTATGCATATTTGAGTGTTGTTAGATAATGACCGGGGATAAAGACAAATATGTAATGATATCAGACCTAAAGGATCAACATGATTCTAGCAACAACTTAAAAAGAGGGTCATTGTGGAGAGTCTGTGGAGATCATTCTGAACTATACTAGAGATTTATCAATCAACTGCACTGGATACAGAGAATGTTTTATAAGGAAGGTTTTTTAATAGAACTAAATGAAAATGTGCAGACATACAGACAGAGAAAATGATAAAATTGAAGGAATGATAGGGTGAATGATAAAACAAACTGCAGGATTGCAGAACGACAGAACAGCAGACTTTAGATAGATAGACAGGCAGACAGAGACATTGTAGAATGATCAATATGATAGATAGAATGTCAGATAGACAGAATGGTTGAACAATAGGCTTATTGATAGACAGACAAATCAACAGAATCAAACAACAATAGAATGATAGATAGAATGAGAGAACGAGAGATGGAATGATAAAATGATAGACAGAACGAACGAATGAGCGATGGATGGATGGATGGATGGATGGATGGATGGATGGATGGATGGATGGATGGATGGATGGATGGA
>CAIGQV010000818.1:26206573-26217244 GCA_903798115.1 Danio jaintianensis | reverse complement strand
GACTGTGAAGCAACAACTAACTCTTGTCTCTCTCATTTATTACTAAGACTACTGCTTACAGTCTTCCCGACTGCCAGGGACCTGTAACAAATATTCTACTGAAGGAAAAAAAAAATTAAAGAATAAACTAACAATCAAATGTTTCATTGTTCAGTGAACTGTAGCTTTAAACATGCTTAACTGTCATAAAAACATTTGCCTAAAATATGCTTCAATTTATACAATGTCTAACTTTCTTCAATGAGATGGAAATACGCTTTCTTTGTGAAGCTCATTCAAGCACAGACAGCTGAAATACATTTCAAAAGAAGAAAAAAGCGATCAATCTTCACAATCGACAACATGGTCAAACTCACCAAACGAAGACATAAATGCCTGTAAAAGCTCTACGCTGCTAGTCTAGACAGACTGACCCTCGCTAACACGAACATTAGCATGCTAATTCCAGTCGGCATGCTTAATTGATTACCAGTCCACCGGGCCAAAACCACTCGAGGCAAGGAATAAAGCACATATCCCTAGGTGGCCATATTGTTTGGGGCAAAAAACTATTAATTTGTCCATTGCCAAAAAAAAAAACCTCTAAATGAACACTAATTTTTTTGGCTTGTTCCTGGCAGGGTTTCTGGTTTTCAGCTGGCTTTGAAAGGAAATTATCTTGAAATTAATTATCTCAGATACATGTAGCTCTTCGGTGGGTCTGGGCTTATTTGCATTGAGGAATATTCAGCAGAAGTAATGGATGCACAATCGAAATACTTGGCAACGAAAGGACGCAATTTTCATAGCAATCCCACAGGAGCAAACGCATCAGACATTGGTGAAATAAGAACACAAAAAAAAGGAAACAAAATGAACTGAAAAATGTTATAATAGATGAGCTGCGCCTTTATTACAACAAAGTATTGAAGGGAAACGTCAATAAAAAAAGTGGCCACAAAAGGGTGGGTGAGGATATAATGACATGGCAACCTGACAGTTGACGTCTTCATCTAAAATGTAAGAATTTACATTCTAATTATGGATGAATTTACATCTTAATCGGGTATTTGTGCTCAGTGCTCCGTTCAGCATTGGAAGTAACAGCACCACATCAACCGGAAACTGGGATGCCAAATACTCTGATATGCGTATTTTTTATGCATATTAAAGTGCAGCTTAAATAAAATTAAATAAAATAAAAAAATTGATGAAAAATGTATGATAGTCATTTTAAAATTCATCTATTATGACAATGCTGCTTAAAAATTTGGATTATGCACTGTAAAAATGAACAGTTTTTCATATTTTCATTGATTAATGCTCTTAAATTGCATTATTCTCTTTCCTCCAATGACTTTTGATGTTAACATTTTTGAAAAAGTGTTTTTTTATAGCTATTTTTAATAGTTTAAAGTGATATTTTGTCTGTGTTTGTGTTGCAAATTATGGTACAAAAGTCTGGAAATAAACACTTATAGATAAGCACTTATAAATAAGCAATTTGACCATGAATTAGATTTTTTTTTTTACAGCGCATTGTGTTCTGCGTCCTGATTAGTGTATTGTGTTCTGCGTCCTGATTGGCTGTAGATCATTGTCAATCAATCTCCTCTGTGCCGTGTCTCATGTACAGTACAGAATGCGTTCAAAAAGTTGGACTTCTGCACATGCTAAAGGAAAGAAGAAGTTACATGGATGTAGGGTGCCATTACAGAACAAATGAATCTTTGGTTCGTTACATAAATTAGGAGGAAAGTAGTAAGTATTTATACTAGAGAGAAAAGTGTGAAAATGTTAATGCCTGTCTGAGAAAAGTGTATAAAGTGTGTAGGGAGGGGTTTTACAGCCTTTAGACATCTATAATAATTGTAAAAAATAAAGCTGACTACTTCGCGGATTTCACCTATTTTTAGAACGTAACTCCCACGATTAACAAGGGACCACTGTATATTATTTCTTATACAACACATTGTTTCAAACTGATAAAATGCCAATAAAAGTCACTGTTAAATTTTCAACTTCAAATTCTGACAGAACAGAGAAACTGAAAACACCAGTGAATCACAAAATATAAAGCCTTTTAATTAATGGATTTTTTTTTTTATAGTGAATGAGTCATATATATAGGTTTAAATTTAAGTCAATTTTGGGTCATTTAAGAAAACCATAAAGTAATTTTACTTGTTCATCTCTGGGTGCTATATTAAAGCCCAAACTATAAATTTCACAAATTAAGCAGCTTAGATAAGACTCCTCCCTGTCTAAAAAAATCATATAAAGACAGAATAAATCAAAGGCAAACACACTGGAGCATTGCAGCCAGTCCTTTGCAGCACAAAGTAAATGAAGTGTGTTCATGCGACATCTTTCTCCCTTTCCAATGTCTCAGAAAAAGCTCACCGTAAAACATAAAGGTCAGTGAATGTATCAGAGTTAGTTCTGCTTCACTGACGGCCATTACCAGCTCCTTAATCAAAAAAATAGGAATGAAAATGCCAGATGAAAGATGACATAAAAAATTTGGATAACCCAGAGGATTACCAAGAGGAAACCTTTTTAATTAAAACATAATTCATATAATTTAATCAAGGTTAATTGATTAAACTCACTGAAAGAATTCAGCTGCTGTCTGGACTTTCCACGCCTTCTTACAGCTCCCTTTATTCTTGTGTTTTATTTCCCCCCTGTGTTATTTCATTTTTTTTTATTTATTTATACATAGTTCCTAAACTAATTAGTTAAGCTTTCTTTGTATGTATGGATGGTGGCTCAGTGGTTAGCACTGTCGCCTCACAGCAAGAAGGTCACTGGTTCGGGTCCCGGCTGGGCCAGTTGGCATTTCTGTGTGGAGTCTGCATGCTCTCCCCGTGCTTGTGTGGGTTTCCTCCGGGTGCTCCGGTTTCCTCCACAGCCCAAAGACATGCGCTATAAGTGAATTGGATGAACAAAAATTGGCCGTAGTGTATGAGTTTGTGTGAATGTGAGAGTGTATGGGTGTTTCCCAGTACTGGGTTGCGGCTGGAAGGGCATCCGCTGTGTAAAACATATGCTGGAATAGTTGGCGGTTCATTCCGCTGTGGCGACCCCTGATAAATAAGAGACTAAGCCGAAGGAAAATGAATGAATGAATGAATGAATGTATGGGTTACTTTGTTTCAGCAACACTTAGAAATATGTTTTCAGAGGAAAATGGTGATATATACAGTATATACAGTTGAAGTCAAAATTATTAGCCCTCCTGTGAACTTTTTTTCTAATATTTCCCAAATGTGATGTTTAACAGAGCAAATTTGTTTTATTTCGGCTAGAATAAATGAAGTTTCTAATTTTTTTTAACCATTTTAGGTCAATGTCATTACCTATTATATATAATGATCAAATAAAGGCAACAATTTATAATTCAATACATTTATCTATCATAAAAAAATTAAAAAGCTAAAATGATTCGAAATATTTGAATCTTTTTTTTTATAAATTAAATTTTATTTTGGATTAGTTCATATAGTTTTATTTATTTTAAAACATTAAGATATAAGACATTAAGATTAATATATAATCTATAAAAAAAATCTGAAGCAGAAAAAAGAGAGAGTGCATGATTCATAATTCAATAAATCTCAAATAATTTATGTTATTTATAAAAAATCGGAAAAGCCCACTGAAGACACTGCTTGTACAAAAAGCTTGCATTGAGGGACAAAAAAAAAGCAAGAGTACAAGCATGGTCTCAGATACAACTAATACAGCTCTCATATTGACGCGACTCCTGCGTTTGTGCTGTTTCACACCGGCTCAGCACGCGAACCGTCCATCACACAACACACTCACTCACCC
The DNA here is from genome assembly GCA_903798115.1 of Danio jaintianensis. Lineage (NCBI taxonomy): Eukaryota > Metazoa > Chordata > Actinopteri > Cypriniformes > Danionidae > Danio > Danio jaintianensis. The sequence continues at coordinate 26,213,428 of CAIGQV010000818.1, read as the reverse complement.
ACACACACATACACTACTAAAATACCCCAGTGCCTTGTACAGTTAGACGACACACTGCAAATTCACTGACATCTAAAACACTTTATCTCTCCACTTTATATGACAACAATGAGATATATTAGTGCAAAAGCCAACATGCTAAAAACTGTCCAACAAAACAGACTAAGAACTAAAATTGAGAAAAACAAAAGAAAACAAAGATGTTAAAAGGAAAAGATCTCTACCCAAACCAGCCCTTCTGACCAGTGTTATTTTACTATAACTGATACTGCATGGTAATGGGTGGCACGGTGACTCAGTGGTTAGCACTGTCACCTTACAGCAAGAAGGTCGCTGGTTCGAGTGCCAACTGGGCCAGTTGGTATATCTGTGTGAAGTTTGCACATTCTCCCCATGTTCGAGTGGGCTTCCTCCTGGTGCTGCGGTTTCCTCCACAGTCCAAAGACATGCACTACAGCTGAATTGGACTAACTAAATTGGCCGTATAGTGTATGAGTGTATGTGTGAATGCGAGAGTGTATGGGTGTTTCCCAGTACTGGGTTGCGGCTGGAATGGCATCTGCTGTGTAAAACATATGCCGGAATAGTTGGCAGTTCATTCCGCTGTGGCAACCTCTGAAATAGAGACTAAGCTGAAGGAAAATGAATGAATGTATGAATGATATTGGTAACACTTAACTTGAAGGGGCGTTCATAACTGTCATGAAACCATTATAATTATGACATCATGAATGTGAATGAGATTTTATGCATGCTTATAACAACTGTGTCATTCGCTCAGCTATGACATTTTAAATGCAAAGATGACATTGTTTGTTATGACAAAAACAACCTTCACAACCTTTTTCTGTCATGACAAATTGACATCACCAAGAATACAAAAATCGTCATAAATCTGTCATAAACTTGATTGTCATGAGGCCATGAAACCTTTATAAACCAGTTGTCATGAGCAAAAATTCTCATTCACACTCATTACGTGTCATGTCATGATTATTAAGATTTCATGACAGTTTTCATTCATTCATTCATTCATTTTCTTTTCGGCTTAGTCCCTTTATTAATCTGGTGTCACTACAGCGGAATGAACCGCTAACACAGCCAGCATATGTTTTACGCAGTGGATGCTCTTCCAGCATCACTGGGAAACATCCATACACACCCATTCACACTCATACACTATGGACAATTTAGCTTACCCAATTCCCCTGTACCGTATGTCTTTGGACTTGTGGGGGAAACCGGAGCGATATTATTGTTTTGTTATATTAAATTGCTCTCATATTTCCTGTTTTATCTTTAATTTGACATTTATATTTAATCATATGCCAGACACTTTATTTTTTCAAAGTGATTGACAAATGATGACCAAAAAGTAAATAAAGCAAAAGGATGTTTAAATACTATTACAAGCCCCAGTTAGTATAATGCAGTACACAGTCTGGAATAACTGATGATGGACCATTGAATTATTAGAAAATAATGCACAGTAGTAATATAGAACTGTAATATATGGTCAAGACATGGCTGTATCTACTTTATGCATTTCCCAGATAATAACAGTCGGCACGGCTTAGAATGTTCATCAGCCAATCAGAATCAAGCATTTAACATCCTCGTAGTGTGTGCGTGCGATTTATAATTGAGTGTTAGTGGTGGATATTTTAAAGGGCAAATATTCTACCCCTTTTTCAAGATTTAATATAAGTCTTTTGTGTCTCCAGAATGTGTCTGTAAAGTTTCAGCTCAAAACACAAATCAGATTATTTATTATACCTTTCAGAAGTTTGAAATTTTCAGCTCTGAGCATCTTGTAGCTGTTTTTGTTGCCTGTGCCAATGCTAGTTCTTCCCGCCCACCGTTCCCATGTGCCTGTCAGAGTGTGCCTCAGTCTCCGCCTCGGCTGCATCAGATAAGCAGCACAGTGACAGACATGAAGGAAGCAGATCTCTCGTAACGTTTGTGAGAAACACTACAGTAAGAACTTTCCCAATGATTATCTGATGTTAATGAGTCGATAAGAACGATGAGTCACACACAATGTCATTACAAAGTTCACGCACACACAGACACACACAGCGGACACACACAACGCACGCGTTTAACTTTGCACTGTTTTTGTCCGCAAATGTGACAGGATACACGTTAATATCCACTGCTGTATGGATATCCGTTATGTTAATGTACAAAATAAACCTGATTTAACGTCCACAACTTAGGATTGAAGCGTCTTCTTTTATAATTGCACTGACACGCGGCTGTGGTGATAAAGTAAAGCTGAAGTAAATCGCTGTAATTCATTACAAACATGCACTGTTTTAAAAACGTTTTAAAGTTGTAAAACTCACTCTTGATCACATTTGATGATGATTGATGACCCTAGCGAACTGAACAGATCTTTTATTCCCGGTTGCTTTGCGCACGTCCTGTCTTGTTAATATGATTATACGCATTGCTATGGAAACATGTTAATACACGTTGCGGTCGGCCTCAAAATGGGAGGGATTTGGATCCTATTTAAACGTCTGGAAATTAAAAAAAAAAAAGAGACTTATTGTGTTTCTATCACTCCAATATGACTGGGGACACACTATACATACACACAGTTCTGTCCAAACAGCTTAAAAAAGATGATTTTCAACATAGATGCCCTTTAAATAGACAGAATAGAAATAGACCATAGAGTGTTACTGAGAGTAATTAAATTAATCTACTGTATGTTATTATTTATTTTGTACGTTTTTTGTTGTTTTAGTACGTCAAGATAAACAAAAAAAGTATTGTAGCCTTAATTGTCAGTTAGCAGGAATATTTTGTTTTTGGTTATATGATATTTTGAGTAAGTTGTTGTTTTATTCAATAAATCAAGATGAATTTACAATACAAATGACAAACAAAATTAAATTAAAAATGTATAAAATAGAATAAAAAATAAATAAAATTGAGTCCAGAAATATTTTAAACAAAACCTGTTTATTTCATTTTAGTTGACGTTTATGTTGTTTTTTTTATTTTTGTTTCGATTATCATAACTATAATAACCCTGCTTCTATGCACACGAAGAAGCGCAAATCAATTGAAACCAGAAAAATATTTAGCTATTACACCCCTATTTAAAATCTTATGGTACACAAAACTAATTTGTGTTTTGGAAAAGTTTATCTTCATTCAGAAGAAAGAAACTCAAACAGGTTTGGAACAAGTGGATGATGAGTAAATGATGGGAGACTTTTCATTTTTTGGGTGAACTGTCACTTTAATGCTTCATACAAAATGATTAGAAAACATTCAAAATTTAACTCCTCAACTAATAAACTAAATCTGCACCATATTTTTAAGAAGACATGCAATCTAATTACACTGAGCTCATAAATAATTAATCATAAGTATACACCTATGCTCATACGTGTAGACAAAGAGAGTGTGTGTTTGGTTTTTGGCAGTGTTTTGTGCGTGATTTCAGCAGTGTGTTTGTGAAGGGGGATGGAGCAGGAATAGGTGAGCTGTCACTGCTCATTAACATCAGCACAAGAGGCAGGACAGTCTGTGGCCACAAAAACTATAAGCTCTCTTGCCCTTCTGAATTGCCACATGGCAGTTGCCTCAAGGGAAACCCTGGTACGCAAACACCTTATATCTTAATAGTTACAGTCAAATGAAATGCACACTAATGAAAAAACAGCACATGCTAAAAGCTTTTCAGGAAATTCAGATGACTGAATGTGCGTCTATAATCAAAACTTCCCTACTACACAGCATGAAAAACAATGTGAACTGCAGTTAAATATTATGTTTAAATATAATTAAATGTGATGTACCTCAGTAAAGTTTTTTGCAATATTTCTTGAAAAATGAAAAATATTAGCAAAATTGATATTAAAAACACTAAACAGTGCTATTATTAATCAGCATTTTGAACACTCAACATTGTTATATATTTACATTACACTGGTGTCGATCTTAAAAGTACATTGTTAACAAATAACACTGTAAGTGAACACTAACACTGTTGTAGCGTTGAAACAACAATGACTAGTGTTGAATTGATATAATAATTAACACTGTGCATTTGTGTTGCATTTACACACAATTGGTGTAAACTAAATTACCAATATCATAAGTTTACTCTCTATAGCAGGGGTTCTCAAACTCTGTCCTGGAGGGCAGGCGTTCTGCAGTTTTTAGCTCCAACTTGCCTCAACACACCTGCAAGGATGTTTCTAGAAAGCCTAGTAAAAGCCCAGGTGTGTCTGATTGGGGTTGGAACTAAACTTTGCAGGACGCTGGCCCTCCAGAACCGTGTTTGAGAACCCCTGCTATATAGTGTGGCCACATATACACACTTTACTGGTGTAAATTTGATATCATGGGTGCTACTTTTACATCTGCGATTTTGCGATGTAGCATGTCCAAAAAGTACCCAGATGACAAAATCTGTGGACATTTTTTAATATTTCTGCGCAGAATCTACTACAAAATCTGCAGATTTTACTGTAACTAAAAACTTAACACACATAATAAAAATTTTGTTTAAAGTTTACAATGCAAATTCAATTAGAACCACTTGTTTGGTAAACAAAGTTTGTCATATAATATATCTACAAAAAGACAGAAATTCTAATTAATTTTTTTACATTTATTTTACAAACTGCATTGTACATAAATCAAATAAACATTTTCACATTAATTAATAATATCACGGAAATTAATATAAAAACTTAATAAATGTATATTTACACAGATTTGCACTGTAGCCCCGCCCCTCAACCTGTCACTCAGCCTTACTCCTCCTCATTAGCTGCAACGGAAAAGTTCGTGTAAAGCAGAAATCGTCTCTCACTTTACAAAGCTGAGGTCACAAACCTTACGGCTGAGCTTCGGTCTCAAAAACACCCTTTAATATGGATCAGGACCCTCCCATCTTAACTAATGAATAATCTATGATTCTACATTAAAGTGCATCGAGGAGTCATTAATATGCATTTCCAGTGACCTCGGTCATCTGTTTAGGTTCTGTTGAAAAGCAGCCAGCTGTATGTGACGGGGTAAAGATGGTCATAAAATTCATCGTGATTTTATGACCAGCTACTCAATGACAGCCTGTTTAAAGGTTTTTATTTATGTATCTTTTAAAGGAACCATTCATATGCATATCCAAAAGAACAATAGAGGTCAAAGTAGCCCAATAATTACTACTTTTTTTAACATTAAAATTGTGTTTAAAAAGTGTTATGTACATTTGAGGGCAAAATGATCAGCCCTCCTGTGATTTATTATTATTATTTTTTTTATATTTCTCAAGTGATATTTAATGGAGACATTTTCACAGTATTTCAGATAATATCTTTTCTTCTGGAGAAAGCCTTATTTGTTTTGGCTAGCAGTTTTTAATTTATTAAAAAACATTTTAAGGTCATTATTATTAGCCCCCTTAAGCAATTTTATTTTTCAATTGGCTACAGAACAAACCACTGTTATACAATGACTTGCCTAATTACCCTAACTTGCCTAATTAACCTAGTTAAGCCTTTAAAAGTCACTTTAAGCTGAATACTAGTATCTTGAAAATTATCTAGTAAAATATTTTGTACTGCCATCATAGTAAAGATAACATAAATCGGTTATTACAAATAAGTTATTAAAACTACTACTTTGGAGCAAGCACAATTCTCAGAAACCCTCACTGGCAAATTCAATTTTAACCTTTATGATGTAGCTATTTTACTCTGCGGACAGAGTTCAGAAACTAGCTGTTATTTGAACGTAAGAACTGCAAAAGCCCTTGGAGCATTTCAAGAGTGTGGGAAAGTTATTTTTAGCAGCCATACCAGAACCGACAAAGACTTCAACTCGGCCAAAATCTTCTGCTCCGGATCAAAATTCCACCTTTGAACCGGCCGACTGTGGACCAGGTGGGGGAGAAGTGGACTCTGCTGATGATGGCAAGTTTAGTTCAAAACGTGTCACTGCTATTTAAAGTGAAGCAGAAGGCCTCGGTTTTACCTTCTACAATAATTGCACTGCACTCTTAAAGTCACTGTGAAATCAAAATTAAGTTTTTTTTAAGGTGTTAATATCAAGATGGTAGTCTTGAAGTTGTCTATAATCTGGTGTGCTACAAAACAGTGACAAAATTCTGATTTAGAATACATAAACATTCAAAAGCTTTAGGTTTGTCACTTCCAGGAAAATGAATAAATAAATTGTTTGACATCACCTCATACTTCAGTTTCTCATCAAATCTCCTGACCAATCAAATGCTCTCTAGTAGATACGCTGGTGATGATGCTGAAATTGGTCAATTATTCACGTCAAAGAGCATTCAAACAGAGTGTTTGCCTGCAAATATATAAAAATAATAAATGATAGTCAAACTGTGTTAATCTGAACTCAATAGTCATTTTAAAACACTAAACTTTCTAAGACAAACTCAGTGGAAGAAAACTGATTGCCGACACACATGCAAACAGGAAACTAGCCGATTTAAAATTAAATTTGTTACACTCTGTATCCATTTTTTATTTGGTGAATAGTAGTATACAGGGATACAGACAGTGTAAATATAATTTCCTTAGGGGTGAATAAAGTCTGCTTTCACATTAATGTCACTTGAACCAGAATGCAGTTATGGTCCGCTTTAGCCCAGAGAGACACAGTACAGAGCGGATAACACAGTAAAGCCTCATTCACACTAGCAGAGACTTTGTAGGTAGAGTAGATGCCGATTGAAGTCGACCAACTAGACACCCACCAACCAACCAACCAATTACATACCAACCAACCAGATACCAACAAACCAACCAAATAGACACCGACCAACAAACCTACTAGACACCAACCAACCAACCAACCAAC
>CAIGQV010000818.1:26177540-26187614 GCA_903798115.1 Danio jaintianensis | reverse complement strand
CAATTCATTTAAAAGATAACCCCTTGAGACGCAGGATCTAATTTTTAAGGGAGTCCCATAAAGACGTGACAAAAGACAAAACATAAAAAAAAAAACAATTAAAACACAGAATCTATGTGTTTTTGTCATGTGTTTTGTCATGTCAAGCATCATCAAATGTTTTTATGGTTAAAGATTTTTGTTTCTAGTTTTAGATCTAGTCCTGACATGCTGTTTTATTTCTTTTTCTTTAAATAAGTTTAAATTTTGCCATGTGAAACAAAAAGACAAAAAAAATAAATAAATAAATAAATGGTCACACTTTAGAATAGCGGTCCATTAGTTGATGTATTTACTAACATTAAGAATGAATAATCTTGTAAAGCATTTATTAATAATAGTTCATAGTTAATCAAATAACATTATTTAACTTAAATAACGTTAACTGACATAAACAAAATGCATTACTAATTGTTTGTTCATGTTAGTAAATAAAAAAAAAACAAATTGATAAAATTAGTGATCAAGTAGTGAATGTATTAGTTTGAAGCACAGTCTTTTTTTTTTTTTTTGGGTGAGTGAACATGAACTCTGTATGTTTCTTATTACCATAATAGGCTTTGCACAGTGAGTAGGTCTATGCTCTCCTTTCAGTACACATAAATGTAAATAAAAAAGTAAAATTAACAGGACACAAAGAAAAGAACCCAAAAGTCCCTCCTCCTCTGCAGTCCGGCCACAGAGAGATTTGAGCCAGCATGAAAATATTGATTCTGCAACTCTGCGGCCTCGAGGGCTGTGTGTGTGTGCGTGTGCATGTCTGTGTGTGTGTGCTAGTGTGTGTGTGTGCGTGTGTGTGTGTGTCATGGCAGCTGAATCTCCCTCTGGCTTGTCTGCCAAGGAGCACGTCTGATTGAACACGGCCACACTAACAGGAGCTGACAGTCAGAGAGAGTCCACCCGGCCTGCCCCTCTACACTAATGCACTTTACTGACTGTGTGTCTGTGTGTGTGCGTGTGTGTGTGTGTGCGTGTGTGTGTGCATGTGCGTGTGTGTGCGTGCGTGCGTGCGTGCGTGTGTAGAGTCAGAAAGACCGGATGATGCAAAAGGGATGAATAAGATGAGGGGCCAATGAAAACAGACTTTTTTTTATATAGGAAATGTAAAAGGTGTTTGCCTGTGTAAAATCTGCAGGTTTGATATATATATCTAGTGCTCAGCAAAAAATTTAAAGCTCAGCAGCCCATTTAATTTTTCTAATTTATTTTTATCCATTTCTCTGTGAAAATAGGAAATATATTTTGGTGCATTTGAACAAAACACATTTATCAAAGAAATATATTTATTAAAATTATACTTTAGTCACCGAACATCTTTAGAAAAATAAAGATAATACCTATAAATTCATCCAAAATATTGCACAAACAAATTTACAAACTAAAAAAATTCAACAAAATTTTATATACATTTTGCTTCTCTTGATTCTTTCCTTTTTTTTTTAAAAGGTTTTATTTCATATTTTTCAACACATAAATTTGGGCTACAAATTTTTGGACTGTTATTGCAAGTTATTTTGTTAGATTAGCTCCAGATTTTCCAGATATAATATTGTAAAGCATAGAAAATATTCAATTAAAAGAGAGATTTGTGAGGGGTGTACTAATTTATGCGGAGCACTGTGTATATATTATGATATTTAGGGTATTATATAATAAGGATAATTCTGGATAATAATTTTGATCTGAACTGTACATAGAGATACCAATAGCTCATTGTATATACATATTTCTCAGTAGTTTCACTCCGTACTCAATATACACGTACAACCTGTCTGTCTAACTTTGGGAAGAGAGATGCCAGAGTGAGGACAGAATCAACTTTATATTATGAAGTGAATGGAGGAGTTTGGTCAGTGAATGTTTCTTCTCACCGTGATAGTCTTTGTACAGAGGGTTGGTCTCCTTCTCTGAGCCTCTGAAAGACTCTAGAGCGATGGCTGTGTCACTCAGTCGGATTATTCGGCCCATTACAGCTCTGCTCTGAGAGTGAGAGACACAAAGACAGAGCGGGTTTGGATGATGCTGACAGAAAATACATAAAAGAAGTCCACAACAAAATGTGTAAGCAAATACAGCAACATCTCGAGCAATGCTAATTAAAACTCTCCTGACACACAGCGCCTGCATACATGTAACTGAATTAGGTCAGCATGGAGAAAATGGAGCAGCTTTTTCAAGAGAAGAAATTTACTGTTTACAACAAAGTGTCCTAATCTACTTTAAAAAAAAACACACCAGCAGTTTCCAAAATATATTCTTTTAATAATTTGTACAAGTGATACAATATTTAGTATTAGCATATTGTCTATTTGAGGTGTAATGGTCCTTAAGACAAACATTCAGTTAGATAAAAAATAAACAAATAATATTGTTGTTTTCAAATTGATGAACCAGTAGCCATTAACATTCATACAGTGTAAAAAAAAAAAAAAAAGATTAATTGACTTTACGTTAAACATTTTTTTAAACCAGTAAGCATGGTAAAATGTCATTTACATAATCGGGTAACAACAAATAATAAAATGACAAACTGAATTGCAACAAAAACATTTCAAATGTAGTAGCTTGTGAAATTAACATTTATTTATTCATTAACTAATTAAAGATCTGACTCATTAAACTTCAACAATTGCAATCTAGTTTGTTTATAAATGGGTAAGCAAGAAGAAATGAACGACACTGACATAAATAACTTTATAAAATAACAGTTAATATTAAATGCCATAATGCAATAAAAATCAACTAACTAAATAAACAAACAAAAAAATGAATAAACAAACCAACAAATAAATACAAATGTCACAAAATATTTTTTAAAAGCTGTAACTTTTCATAAACAACTGATACAAGTTGTAAAAACTAACTCAACAAATCTTCATGATTAGCATTTCACTTGTTTATAAATATCTTAAAAACATTATGAGGAAATGAATGGCATTAATAATATATAATATGTCAAAGAGTATTTAAAAAAAAGGTTAAAAGTGAGTAAATGTTGCTTTTAAACCGATTAGTTGAGTTTACTTAAAAAAAGCGAGTTAACAATTTCCTTACAATTGAGTGAAGTGAAGGAACTATGTGCATTATAATGTTAAGCTACTTTAATAGTTCCAAGTTATAATGGGATTATTATTTTTTTTTATGTAAATTAAGTAATCACTTTTTACAAAGTAGGAAAAAAAATACTTCATATCTCATAGCATCTTCCTTGGTGTTCAACAATAAACAACAACAGAATTTCCATTTTTGACAACTATATTCCTTTACTTAGTCATTTGCCATTTAGACAGTAATTTGTTTTACAATATACAACAAATTACAGAAATCATTGAGATCACCTCAAACTGTGCCATTGTTTTAGGAATGGTGAATGTTTTCCACATTGGAAGAATACGATTTTTCAAACATATTTTTTTCCACTGGCAGTTAATAAAACAGACCAAAATTGTGCCAAAAAAAAGAGAAAAGACAAATGTAGCAATAAGCAATCACCATCTTGAACCCCCTAGTAATACATTTCAGATTTGGCTCAAAAATGTAAAAAAAAAAATTATAAATAAAATGATAACAAGAGGTCTATATGGAAGACAAAGAAATATTTAACCATTAACTGCATTTTAAATGATGACAATACTAATTATATTTATTTTTGTCATTTGTGTGACAGTGAAAACGCAACATCAGGTCAACAAACAAAATTGCCATTATTAGGTTCTCCTCAGTAAGGATATACTGTATTATATAATGCCAGGTCTGTTTGCGTCGTGTATCATTAAATCCATCAGATCAGAGCGGAACATACGTTTACTGCTCGAACACATGCTCTCCAAATCTGTCCGTCTCTCTTTCTCTGATCGTACGAGTCATGCAGTGTCACCATACGGCACAAATCTGGACAACCTTCAGCATAAAGCCACTTCAACTAGATCCCATACCAATCAAAGTCACAGCAAAGACGTTGACTGCTTTCATTTAAAAAATATCTGCTGTTAAATGGTCTAAAAACGTATTAAAGGAATTATTTAAATGATTCCAAATACGCCTCTCAGCTCATCAAGTTCTTACTACACAATTTTAAATATTAGGAATCAAAATTTGCTTTATTCGCCAAGTGCGCAAACACACAAGGATTTTTTTTGGAGGTGTAGGAGCTCAGGATACATACAGTACATACCCATCAACACAAGACAGAAGGACATTTAAATAAGTGGAAAATAAAGTAAATAATAATAAAGTTATATACGCACACATCTTGATGGTGTATATGTGCAATATGTGCAATGTTGACTTTTCTAACAGTACGATTTTGTAATGGCTCATAATGCATTTTCAGTGATTTTAACAGGACAACAATTGGTACAAATGTGCACAACAGTTTAAAATGTTAAACTGAGATAAAAGTTTGTTAAAACAAGCCAAAATATTTAGTAAACATAAATAATGGATGAGAAGAAATAGGGGTTCCACACCAAAGACAACAAAACTTTTTATAGTGGTTCCAAAAAAAAAGTTAAATATGAAAAAGATTCTGAGACAAAAACATAAAAGGTGCACATCATGGGCTTTTAAATATCCAGTTTTATAAGGGCTCATATTGCATTTTTAGTGATTTTAATGGGACAACAATTGGTGCGAATGTGCAAAACAATTAAAAAAGTTAAACTGAGATAAAAGTATGTTAATATGGGTCAAAATATTTAGCAAACATAAAAAAAAACTAATTGGATGAGAAGAAATAGGGGTTCCACACCAAAGTACAAGAAAACTTAATTTTACAGTGGTTCTAAAAAAAGTTAAATATAAAAACAGTTAAAAACAGACAAAAACTTAAAAGGTGAACGTCTGGGTTTTTTAATATGCAGTTTTATGAAGGCTTATAATGCATTTTCAGTGATTTTATTGGGACAACAATTGGTGCGAACGTGCAAAACAATTAAAAATGTTAAACTGAGATAAAAGTATGTTAATATGGGTCAAAATATTTAGCAAACATAAAAAAAAACTAATTGGATGAGAAGAAATAGGGGTTCCACACCAAAGTACAAGAAAACTTAATTTTACAGTGGTTCTAAAAAAAGTTAAATATAAAAACAGTTAAAAACAGACAAAAACTTAAAAGGTGAACGTCTGGGTTTTTTAATATGCAGTTTTATGAAGGCTTATAATGCATTTTCAGTGATTTTATTGGGACAACAATTGGTGCGAACGTGCAAAACAATTAAAAATGTTAAACTGAGATAAAAGTATGTTAAAATGGGCCAAAATATTTAGTAAACAAAACAAAATTGGGATGAGAAGAAAACCTTTGGCATTGCGGTTTCAGATAAGATGATGATGGGTAAAACTGAACACCATGCACTTAAAGGGATAGTTCACCCAAAATCAGAAATGTGATTCCAAACATTTATCACTCATTCATTCATTTTCCTTTAGATTAGTCCCTTATTTATCAGGCGTTGCCACAGCAGAATGAACCGCCAACTATTCCCGCATATGTTTTACACAGCAGATGCCCTTCTCGCCGCAACCCAGTACTGGGAAACACCCATACTCTCTCACATTCACACACATACACTATGGCCAATTTAGTTTTTTTAATTCACCTATAGCGCATGTCTTTGGACTGTCTGGAACACCCGGAGGAAACCCACACCAACACGGGGAAAACATGCAAACTCCACACAGAAATGCCAACTGACCCAGCCGGGACTTGAACCAGCGACCTTCTTGCTGTGAGGTGACAGTGCTAACCACTAAGCCACAGTGCTGCCCTCTAAACATTTATGAGTTTCTTTATTCTTCTGAATACAAAAGAAGAGATTTTGAAGAACCATTGGGAACCATTTACATCTATTGTATGAAAAAAAAAATAATAATAAGGCCAAAATGAAGTAGAAAATCTGCTGAGAGCGCCTCCTTATGGCTAAAGACAAACACAGAGTCCCTTTAGAAAGCAGGGAGTGTCCCAAAGACAGAAAGATAAGGCTGTTAAAAAATTCATCTCTACGCCACTCCTGAATATTTCATTGGCTGGCTCTCTGTAGCAGCTGACGAAGCCTAATGCAATTTTCATGCATCCGCATCCTTTCCTTTTTTTCTTTCCTGCTTTCTCTATTCATCTCCTCCTCTAAGACTTTGCGAGCATGTATGTTTGTGTATGAAGCAGTGACCCTTTTCTCCAAATCTAGCATAAAATATTTAACCCAAGTAACTGTGTTAGTGACAGTTGTCGGCAGCTCGACACCATCATATTAATGCATGTAAACAATACAGCTAAAAAATGCAACGAAACTACACGTGAGCTGGGCCAACATATTGAAGGAAGAGATGCAGTTTTAGATCTGCTGCTTGTGTTATTCATAATTGATAACGACACAATGAATCAGTGTGTGTAGCTGAACTGGTTACACTTCATAAAGCACCTAAAATGAAGATGTTTTGATGGCTAAGGTTATACTTCTGTGATTTAAAAGCAGGGTAGTAAGTTAATCCTTGATTCAGCCAAATTGCTCTATATTCAAAATGTAGAATATTACAATTAATGGCTGTAAGTGGGTGAGCTGGAGCTGAAATAACCGGACTAAATTGTGTGATTCACTCTCCTGTTGACTTATGGGTCAAAACGTTTTGTTTTGCACCATTTTAACAGCAGAGAAATTACACAGTATTCTGCCCTCACTCCGGTGTCTCTCTTCACAAAGTTAGACAAACAGATAAACTCTTACCAACACGTGAGATTGTGGGAGAATGCTGCTTTATTCCATGCCACATTGAGTATGTTGAAACAGACTGAAACTATGTAAAAAGATATGTACATACAATGAGCTATAGTTGTCTATGTACATAACATTAATATCTGAGTTAGAATATAAATACAAACAAATAATAAACTTACAGACAATGCTTCTACAGATGATCACAGGATGAGTGATTGTAAGTGTCTTCTTGTAAGGTGTTCTTTTTAAATGAGGCAATAAACTGATTATAACTGTCAGAATGTTTCTATGGCAACAACAATTTAAAAGAAGCTAAATGACTAGGCATTAACTTATGATTTGTAAATATTAATAATAAACTTCATTACATTGGTGCCGAAACCCGGGAGAAGGAGGGACACGTTGCCCAGACGCCCTCGCCGCTGAGAGGGGGGGCGAGTGTTCGGGAGTTAACCCGAGTGGGGGAGACTGCCGTCAAACTGAAAGCAAAAGTAAAACAATATGTCCGGGCCCGGTCCTCTCTCTCCCAGCACTGGTGTCTCTCCTCCTTTTAGCTTCCAGGGCTCCTCCATGAGACTCGAGGCAGGTGACGCGTCCAGGTGTCCCTGATTATCTCACTCACGCCACCCGCCTCACACGCCCTCACGGCTCTCGGCCCCGCCTCACTCGCCACAATTAATATTTAGTAGATGATCCAGCACACACGGACAATGTTTTTTTTTTTAATCGTGAAGTTTGGTTTGGTGACTTTTTCTTAAATCACCCCAACATTAGAAAAAAAAATCTTATACTATTTTCATGAAGACACATTTAGGGTTTAACGATTGTCCTTCGAGGAAATTTTGACTTGCCAGCTATAAAACATTATAAAACCATCTTTACACAACAAAAAATACTGGCACACACAGAGACGCTTTAATTTTTATGAATTATGAATTTATGACTGTCTTGCTAAACACTTTTTACACTTATGCAGGTACTTTTGGCATTAGAACATATACCCCTTACTTTACTCAACATTGACGATGTTTACATGGACATCAGTAATCGAATTATTTGCCTTAATTTGAATAAGACAATAATATGATTAAGGTGTTTACATGAGTTCTTTTTTGAATGTTCCTAGATCGATTAACGTCGTTGTGTGCCCACGCCATCCACGTTTCCTCTGGAGTTTCATTTAATTTCGGGTGTTTAATTTTTAATTTTTCGACTTTAACTGCAGTTTGGCACTTTCACTTTCATTCAGGAACACATCATGCATGCCCCCCCTGTGACAAACTGAATGGAAAAAAAAAACCTCTGCATTTCGCGATGCGGGTGTCTGTGGTCCTTCACTGACTCGGTAGGTGCAGAGAATAGTGTCAAACAGCCGTGTGTGTATGGAATACCCTGTCAAAAAATGTGGCGAAAATCCTACACGAGGGTAATAGTTTGATTAAGGTGTTTACATGTCTGTACTGCACTTCAATAATGTGACTAAGATAGGCATACTCCACATGTCTTAAAGCGATTTCTGTTTAGTTCGATTATGACTTTAGTCGGATTAAACCAATCAAAAATCGCTGTTTACATGGTGGACTCTTAATCAGAGTAGGCCTATTGTCTTAATCGTATTAAAATCAGATTATTGGTGTCCATGTAAACGTACTCAGTGATGAGGGAAAAGCTAAAAATTCACAAAGTTTGTGATGAAGATGTTTAGTGAGGTTTAGTGAAGGCAGGCCATTTTTGACCTGAAAGGAGAACAGTGTACACAGAATTCTAAGACAACAGGAGGGTTAAACTAAACAGCTAGTGGGGTGCTAGTATGTAACTTTAAGCAATCTGTAAGCCAGTAGGAAGAACACTCACGCCCCATAAACCCATAAGTGTCTCTGATGTGAGAGAGCTGACACAATAAGCAGGCAGGAGGCAGCCCTGTCTGTTAGCCTTTTTATTCTCAGCACAGAGATGAACAGCCCTTAACTGGACCATACAACCTGGGTGTTCCCTTTACACACCTCCATCGCTGATGGTAATATCCAACATTTTACAAAATGAGGAAATATTGAGCTTAAACCGCAGAAACCAACCCAAAGATAATCACACAACTTTGGCAAAAAAGCAGCCCATATATTTAACTAATAGAACACATAAATCAGGGTGACACGGTGGCTCAGTGGTAAGCACTGTTGCCTCACACCAAGAAGGTCACTGGTTCGAGTCCCGGCTGGGTCAGTTGGCATTTCTGTGTGGAGTTTGCATGTTCTCCCTGTGTTCCCGTGGGTTTCTATACCCACGCACTATAGGTAAATTGAATAAACTAAATTGGAAGTAGTGTATGTGTGTGAATGAGTGTGTATGGATGTTTCCCAGTACTGGGTTGCAGCTGGAAGGGCATCCGCTGCGTAAAACACATGCTGGATAAGTTGGTGGTTCATTCCGCTGTGGCGACCCCTGATGAATAAAGGGACTAAGCCGAAAGAAAATGAATGAATGAACACATAAATCAACCCCAAATCATTTTCCCATAATGCACCTGGCTATCAGTGCTGTGGCCCCGGTCATTACAATATGAATACAATTTTTTTTAGAGAAATAATAATAATAATAATAATAGGTATTATTATTTTCATAATTATTCTATTATATATTATATCGCATTGTTAAAAAGTTTGTTTTTACTTTAAAAACCTTTTTAAAAACAATTAACTGCATGTATAACCACAACAATACTATTTTTGCTCATTTTATGAGAACATCTGTGGTTTTAAAAGAAAAGTTCACCCAAAAATGACAATTCTGTCCTCATTTACTCACACTTGGCTTGTTCAAAACATATCTGAATTTCTTTCTTATGTTGAACATAAAAGAAGATATTATGAAGAATGCTGGTAGTTGGCACCTATTTACTTCCAAAGTAATTTTTGTTTTCTACAATGGAAGTCTATGGGTCCCATGCAACCAGCATTCTTCAAAATATCTTCTTTTGTGTTCAACAGTAGAAAGAAATACATCAAGGTTTAAAACGGCATGAGAGAGTGTTAATTATGAAGTAATTTTAATTTTTAGGTGAACTACGCCTTTAACATGTAAACAGTTACTGAAAAGTTGTATATTTTACTCATATTAGTTCCCGAATGAATGATCGGATTATAAAATTTTAGGATATTATCTCAAACAAACTGAATAGCTTTTATGAAGGCCTGCTTATTAGTTACTCAAACAGTAAACTACAACTGGCCTGCACTGAAAAAAATTATTCATTGGATTTAATCAATTTTGTTTAAGTGGTTGCAAACAATTTATATGGGCTTAATTTAAACAAACAAATTAA
>CAIGQV010000818.1:26154922-26171068 GCA_903798115.1 Danio jaintianensis | reverse complement strand
CACACACACACACACACACACACACACACACACACACACACACAGTTGGCCAATTTAGTTCATCCAATTCACCTTTAGCGCATGTCTTTGGACTTTGATGGAAACCGGAGCACCCAGAGGAAACCCACGCCAACACAGGGAGAACATGCAAACTCCACACAGAAATGCCAACTGGCCCAGCCAGGACTCGAACCAGCGACCTTCTTGCTGTGAGGCGACAGTGCTAACCACTGAGACACCATGCCGCCAATATCAGGGCTCATCACCCTTTTTTATTTAACTCTTACTACTAAATTTAACTTCCGCTTTTGCTCTTGAAATCTGAATAGTTTGCAAAGTTTAGCAAGTATAGACTATTTTACACACAAAAAAAAATATGTTTGCTGCTTGTTCAAACTACTTATTTAAAATGAGCTTAAAACAACACAGTCATTAAATATTTTTTGGGACAACTTGATTGTTTTATGTTCAATCCACTTAAATTTATAAAAACTAATACGCTAACGTAATTCCTTTATTTTTCCCCAACACAAAGTGATTGTGTGGAACCCAGCATTTTTTACAGTGCACTACTATAACTGTAGTTTAGTGTTAAATCACTGTAGTTGGGTTAGGCGGCTTAAGTTTAGTGAATTTGTACAGTAAATCTGTTGTGTTTTGTGTTAACTTACATTTTTATATTTACGTCAACCTGTAATATGTGGTTCAGCTTAAAGATTTGGTTTCAATGAAGTCGTTCTTCCATCATCACCTACCATTGTTTTTGGGACTATTTTTTAACAGTATCAGTTCAGGAACTAGAACCATTTTAAAAGTATAAAGGTAACTGCATAATTAAAAAACGAAACTGAGGAACAAACTGAAATGACATTATTTCAAACAAAATCCGAAAAAAAAAAAAAATTCAAACAAAAGTTCTTTTTGAGTTAGTTTTGCCGGTTTTAAACAGCTCACCAAAGCAAACTTTAGGGGGAGTTTGTTTTGGCTCCTAAACACCTTTAAGCTACCATTGGTCCATGGTGATTACGCAATCAGCGGGTATGTTCTGACACTCTGCCTTCTTTGACATTCAAGTTCTTTCCCCCAATTTGTTTCTTACTCCACGATGATCAACCAGGATGAACACCAACATCCAAAACAACAACAATAACTATGTAAAGATGTGAGGTGCCATGGTGGTGCTTATCACGGAGAAGGGCATTTGCCAGATGTTTATGAAGCTGTTCTTCTCTCTTAGCCGTCATTTTTTTATTTATGACAGCAGTGTGACACATTTATAACCCCACCTCCTACAGCATGGTGGTGTCGGAGTGTTCGAAAAACAGTATAAAAAACAAAATAAAATAACATTTTGCCCTTAAATGAAGAATTAAATTAAATTTGGCATCGGTATCACAAAAAGCCCAAACGATACCCCGCTCTGACATCAAGATGCTGACGATTTCAAACCTAAAGTTAAAAATAGCACAAAAAAGTCCAAAACAACCAGTTTTCTCCTGCAGTTAAAATTAACCCATGCGATCATGAAACAAACATTTTCATATCTGAAAAAAGTTCTCAGTTCCATGACAACCACCCTACATAAATGGATAATTCACCCCCCAAAAAATAATACTCTCATAATTTACTCAGCCTTCAATTGTTCCAAGAGTCTCTTTCTTCTGTTGAACACAAACAAATATATTGTGAAAAACACAAGTTAAACAAACCACTGTCAATTCCCATTGACTTCCATTGTATTTTTTATGTAAGTCAATTGGAACCATAAACTTTATGATTTCCAACAAAATATCTTTTGTGTGTGTGTGTGTGTGTGTGTGTGTGTGTGTGTGTGTGTGTGTGTGTACTTGTTTTTATATGCTGACAGGGACTTAAACCTGATTGCACACAGTAAAAATGCAGATTGTTTCCTGTGAGTTCAGAGATAGGGGGATAGAATATACGGTTTGTATAGTAGAAACATCATTACGTCTATGAGAGTCCCACCGGGATATTGGAACAAGTGTGTGTGTGTGTGTTCAGCAGAAAAGAATGGAAAACCTCATGTAAGTTTGGAACAACTTGAGTTTTACTAAATGTAGAGTAAATATTCATATTTGGATGAACTATCCATTTAATCGATCAATTAAAGACTCTTACTAGAACACGATTAATTGTACAGCTTCACATTTACACTCTGTCCACAATGAGACCAAAGAATGGTAAAAAGCAACCAGAACTTCATCCAAATACTATGTCATACATAAGCGTGCGATGACTTGTGTAACCAAGTCAGTAGAGGAGTCCTGTCTGCAGTGAAAAGGCTTTTTGTGTTTTGGAGTGAGGGTCGTGTACCTCTCAAACAGCCTGAATTAATGAAACAATCATCCCGGCCAAGAGCCCTCAACAGTACGGTCAAACCCAACACGCCGGTCAAACGTGATTGGACGGCATCCTCCAATCAGTGCGGCTGTCACAACTACAATGTGGCTGTCAAAAGCTAAGAGCCAAAATGTCTGACTTCAACAAGTGCCAGGAAATTCTTGGCACATTATTGGGCAACATCAGCCAAGCTAAGGGGCCATGGGTGAAAGATGTGCCCTCGATAGTGTACAGACTCGGAGATGTGAGTGACGGAGGGTTGAAGATTATTCATTAACCACCGAATACAAAAGAGATGATGCTGAACCTGATCTTTGAAGGATCAGAGGATGCCTGTTTCAGACAAGAATGTGCAACACAAGTTTACCAAAGTGCTTCACAATTTCATTTTGTGACACGCACACACACACAATTAAAACACATGCCATGCAAAACACAGACGAACATACTACACCATAACACCCACAAAGGGAAGTTACGCAACTAAAAAGAGATTTAAAACATTAGAACATTATTGATTTAATTATCTGTTCTTACCATTTTAAACAGGCAAGACATACATATAAGTAAACAACGTCTCTAAAAAGAAGGACAAATTCATATTTGCAAATATATGAAGATATAAGTTGCACAACTAAATAAATGAATTAAAACTTACAATAATGAATGTTTATAAAATAAAAAAAATAGACAGAGAGAAGGACAGTTTTCTCTTTAATTCTCATTTGTTTCTAAAATATATATTTTTTAGATTCGGAAGTCTTGAATATAATCAATTGAAAAAAAAAAAAATATTACAATAAAAAATATTGAAAACAATCAATATTTAATTAAATTAAAAACATAGGTGTGAAATTTACTTTTGTACATTCATTCATTCATTTTCTTTTCGGCTTAGTCCCTTTATTAATCTGGGGTCGCCACAGCGGGATGAACCGCCAACTTATCCAGCATATGTTTTATGCAGCGGATGCCCTTCCAGCTGCAACCCATCACTGGGAAACATTCATACACACTCATTCACACACATACACTACGGACAATTTTTTTTTAGCTTACCCAATTCACCTATAGCGCATGTCTTTGGACTTGTGGGGGAAACCGGAGCACCCGGAGGAAACCCACGCGAACACGGGGAGAACATGCAAACTCCACACAGAAATGCCAACTGACCCAGCCGAGGCTCGAACCAGCAACCTTCTTGCTGTGAGGCGAACGTGCTACCCACTGCGCCACCGCGTCGCCTACTTTTGTACATATAAAAATAAATATGCAAATAAAAAATAAGTAATTTAAACAAATAGGCAAATTCATAAATAAATTGATCATTATTCAGGTAAAAATAAAAACTAACAAATCACACACACAGAAAAAAAACAAGAAACTGACTTAAAAATAAAAACTAACTAAAAAATGTTACTATGTTAGTATCTCGGTGATAAATAACTTACATTAAACTTAAATCTAACATTTTCTCAGACTTAAAAAATTACTAGTCCCTAAAAGTCACTAAAACCCCAACAAAATCAATCGCATATATCATGCAAATTGACATAAACGATTCCAGTAATGTAAATTTTGTTTTCATTTAGCACAAATAAATCAAATAAATACATCAAAACTTACAATAATGAACGATTTAAATATATATATATATAAACTAAAAGAAAAAATAGTTTGGAAGCCTTCACATTTTTTAATCAAGGCCCGCGGCCTGCGGCCTCGAGCCAACGCACGCCTCCCACCAGTGCCAATACACAGCCATATCGCACTGCTACAAGTGTGATATTGCTCATATATCACACATATTCCACATATTAAAACTGTAAAAAAAAAAATAATAATAATCATCCAACCTCATAATAATGACTCCCTACTATTAGGTCTGTCACAATAATCAATAAATCGACTTATTGCACAACACATGGACATGAGCTCAAGCATTTTTGATGATGCAATATATATCGCCATACATAAAAAACGATTCTAGCAAAATTTTCTATTCTATTAATAATCTCTATTGGAGGTTTCAGTGTCAGCATGGTTCAAAAAACACTATAGTATAGACTATAAATAACTATAGTATATTTTCATGTGGGTGTCTGACAACTGAAAATAGATCTGGCAGCAGATATCACAGCCTCTGTTACTTTACCTTGAACTTTTTTGTTAACATTTATTAATTTATTTATTGAGGATATGAGTTTTCACATTCTGATTCCAATGCCTGATTATTAAATTGTCAAAATGACTATAAGTGTAATATTCTTAAGAATAAAATATGATGTGTTCTTTAGAAGAGTGTACTTGCATTATGATGTTATTATATTGTCATTCTGGCATTATATAATGAGTGGCATAAAATGGCCTTAAAATGACAATAATATTGTTTGTCGCAATATATTTTGGTGCAATATATCGTACAACAAAAAAAAGATATCGTGACAGGCCTACCTAATATACTTTTTTTTTTTCTCTTGGAATCAATTATTCCTTACTGTATTTATTCAATGTTTTTTGTCTTGTGAACTGAACAACCTCCCCGTATCTTTGAAATGGAGAAAAAGAGGCTAGATATCTTAAACAAATTAGCTGAAAATAGTGTTGGTGTTGAGCTGCTTGTTCTCCTTCATCCAGTGACAATGAACAGTGAAGTTCACACCAGCAATCAGCAGCATCTGAAGCTAAATAAACCTCATTGTTCGACTGTGTTTCCAAAGCTCGGTGAGGCTGGAGTTTGACTTTTCCTGAATCCTGACTAACAACTTCCTCTTTCCCTTCAGACACACTCCTGCTTTCACTGCATGTGTATGTGTGTGCGCGTTTGAGACAGAGGATGCAATTTTGAACATATATTAATCATATTGTAACCATATTCCTTGATAATAACCATAATAATAGTTTTGAATAAATTATAAAATTAAATTAAATAAAAGGCAGCATGGTGGCTCAGTGGCTAGCACTGTCGCCTCACAGCAAGAAGGTCACTGGTTTGAGTCCCGGCTGGGTCATTTGGCATTTCTGTGTGGAGTTTGCATGTTCTCCCCGTGTTGGCGTGGGTTTCCTCCGGGTGCTCCGGTTTCCCCCACAGTCCAAAGACATGTGCTACAGGTGAATTGAATAAGCTAAATTGGCCGTAGTGTGTGAGTGTGCATGTGGGAGTGTATGGGTGTTTACCAGTACTGGGTTGCAACTGGAAAGGCATCCGCTGCATAAAACATATGCTGGATAAGTTGGCGGTTCATTCCGCTGTGGCGACCCCTGATAAATAAAGGGACTGAGCCGAAGGAATGAATGATGAATTAAATTAAAATAAATTGAGATATCCATCTTATTCTTTAACTACACCATTTTTTAATAATATAAATAAATAAAAAATCTATAAAAAAAAAATCTATAAATAAGATAAAAATACTAGAATAAAATAAATAAATAAATTTATCAATGCAATAAATTAAATAAGTAAAAATAAAAGTATTAACAAAAAAATTTTTTTTTGTAATTGTACAAAAAAAGGTTAAATTATAAAATGACAATATAATTTTTATATTAAATTATCTTGAATGAATATATCAATATATATCGTATTTTATAATAACACTAAATTAAATAAAACAAATAATTAAATTACATTATTTAAAAATAAATAAATAAAAATAAAATAAACTAGAACACACATTCGCATTTTTATTAACACTGTATTCTTCGCATTTTTGTATTCGCAACACTGTATTCTGTATTAGAATTATAGTAAGAGTGCTGTACACAAAATCAAATCAAATGAAATAAAATTAAATTTAAAAAAATTAAATAAACACTCGGGCCACCTTCTCGTTTGTATAAATAAGATAAAATAGAACACATAAAATAAAAAAATAAATATCATATTTTATAATTACATTAAATTAAAACAAATAAATAAACTACATTATTTAAAAATAAATAAATAAAAATAAAATAAAACTTGAACACACCTTTGCATTTTTTTATCAACACTTTTTTCTGTATTAGAATTATGGTAAGAGTCCTGTACACAAAAATAAAATAAAATTAAATGAAATAAAAAAAATTAAATAAACATGTGAGCCATCTTCTCGTTTGTATAAATAAGATAAAATAAAAAAAAGTAAAACAAATAAAATAAAACAAAAATAAGTAAATTAATAAATAAATAAATAAATAAAATATAAACTGTATAAAATTAAAAAGATTTCAAACATGTCAGAAAGATATTAATGGGATAAAAAAATGTATAAAATAAACGTAAATATAAAAATAAAACAACTACAAATTTAAACAAAAATTAAACACATTTTCTTCTTCTTCTCAAACTTCATATAGGCCACTACATTCTCAGCTAGAATGAAGTCACTAAAATGACCAACGTTTAGTCAGTCTCAGTCTCTCAGTTGCCCTGTTTGCTGTCATTCTGAGCATTCTTGTCTTTGTGCCAATGTTTTCTCCACCTCATCACATTCCTCCACCTCTGCCAACACAACGCCACTGTTTCGTGATGCTAGCACTTCAATCTGAGGTGTCCATCATGGGTTAAAAAACAAAACTGAGCAAAGTTTGTTGGCAAAGTTTAATGTTAGCTATAGATAAGTGAGATGCTATCACAAATAATCACACTCTTAGCATGTTTAGCATCAATTAGTATGTGGTTAGCATGTTTCTTGCATGAATTAGCCTATTGTGACCATGCTTCTTGCTTGAATTAGCATGTTGCTAGCATGCTAAAATAATTCTGTAAAAATAAACAAACATTACAGGAGTAACTTTTAATGTGATTTTTATAGCCTACTTAACCATCCTGTTTAGACAAAGGAGTAAAATTATATGAAAAATTATTTAATTGTACAAAAAAAGTGTGTAATTGTATAATGTAATAAATGACAATTGTTATAATAATAAATGAACAAATTAATAAATAAAATGTATAATTACATCAAATTTAAAAAGGAAATAAAACAGTTAAACAAACAAACAAACAAACTAACAAATAAATAAAATAAAACTTGGACACACCTTCTCATTCTTTATTACCGCATTACAATTGAAGTAAGTGACGTAAACAAAAAGAAAAAATACTACAATATTACTATATAATAATAATTCATAATAATAACATATTTGTTTGGATCATCTTATTAATAAATAACAATATAATTATTATAACATTTAAAAAAAATGTGTATACATAAACAAACAAACAAACAATAAGTAAATAAAATAAATAAAATAAAACTTGGACACACCTTCTCATTCATTATTAACACTATTTACCGCATTAGTATTGGAATGAGTGATGCAAACAAAAAAAACAAAAAAACACTTATATAATAATAATAATAATAATAATAATAATAATAATAATAATAATAAAGCACAAATTTTTGGATTATCTTATTAATAAATGACAATATAATTATTATAATAATTTTTTTTAAAATTATGAGCAAATGTGTGTGTGCGCGTGTGTGTGTGTGTGTGTGTGTGTGTGTGTGTGTGTGTGTGTGTGTGTAATTTAGAATTACTTCAAATTTAAAAAGGAAAAAAGTTAAACAAACAAACAAAACTTAAACACCTTCTAATTCTTTATTAACACTATTTACTGCATTAGAATTGTAGTGATGAAACAAAAATAAAAATAAAAAAGAAACAAAAAACTATTCTTATTTGCATAAATACTAAAAATACTAAATAATTAATGTTAAAATAAAATAAAATATTTTACTTTTTGGACCATCTTATTCTTAACCAAAGTGCTGAAAATAAAGGGACAGCAGATAACTAAAAAACAAATACAAATGAAAATGCACAAAGCAGACACCGAGTTTGGTCTGGAGATCATCTCTGGAGCTCGCCACATGACAGAAGCCACATTAGAGCCACATAAAGTTGGAAACTGATTAAAAATAGCGAGTGTATCCTCAGGCGGCACGGCAGACGCAGTAATGCTGAGGTGGAAGTCAAGACACAGTCTATCAGGGGGCCGTTTCTGAGAGGGGCCCCCAGAGGGACCCGCCTCCCCTGCTTCTCAGTAGGAGCTAATGAATATGAACAGACAGAGGGCATATTGCCCAGTGTCTGTCTTGGCCTGTTTACCACAAAACTAATAGGACTCAGCTTTAAAGAAGACGAGCCCAAGGGAAGCCCATCTCCCTCCTGAGAGCGATTCAAGCACAACACCGACAAACTGACAACCGAGGAAAGGAAAAAGGTGGAGAGGAAAAGAAGACATACGGCTTTTATTTTTGAAGTCATGTTCCTACTTTGTGTTCATCACAAGCTATGAAAGCCACATTGCAATAGGGAGTGAGGCAATAGACAAAACAGGCAACAATTAGCCAATCAATGAAAGACAAATTAAGAGTCTTGTAAAACACTGCCTGCAGTAAAACACACTCATTGTTCCAGAGGTGCGAGTGATGGAGAGTGTTGAAACTGAGCATTTCATTACAGACTCAATTTAAAGGGGCAGTTTATATGCACTGTAAAAAAAAAGCTGGGTTCCACACAATCGATTTGTGTTGGGACAACATGGATGAATTAAGTTAACATTAATTTTTACAAATTTAAGTGGATTGAACATAAAACAATTAAGTTTTGCCAAAAAAAAACCTCAAGAATTGTGTTGTTGGGGCATCACAGTGGCACAGTGGGTAGCACGATCACCTCACAGCAAGAAGGTCGCTGGTTCGAGCCTCGGCTGGGTCAGTTGGCATTTCTGTGTGGAGTTTGCATGTTCTCCCCCTGTTCGCGGGGGTTTCCTCCGGGTGCTCCGGTTTCCCCCACAAGTCCAAAGACATGCGCTATAGGTGAATTGGGTAAGCTAAATTGTCCGTAGTGTATGTGTGTGAATGGGAGTGTATGGGTGTTTCCCAGTGATGGGTTGCAGCTGGAAGGGCATCCGCTGCATAAAACATGTGCTGGATAAGTTGGTGGTTTATTCCGCTGTGGTGACCCCAGATTAATAAAGGGACAAAGCGGAAAAGAAAATGAATGAATGAATGAATGAATTGTGTTGTTTCAGCTCATTTTAAATAAGTAGTCTGAACAAACAGCAAAAACATTTTCATGGTACAGTTCATTTTCATGGTGTTTTGCTTGTAATGAAGAGCGCTCGGATTTAAGACTGGTGAAGCACGGTTCCACGAACGAGGTAGACGCAATGTAAAATCATGGTAAAACTATGTGGTCGCAGTGCAATTTTCTCTTACATTTGCTTTTGAAAACACTATTGGTTGGGTTTAGGGAAGAGCTTTGGTCAGTGGTTCAACTGGCAACGTCTTAGGCACACTCAAATTGTACTTAACCTTCATGTAAACTCAAAAACACGTTTGCTGTTTGTTCAAACTACACATTTAAAATGAGCTGAAACAACACAACTATTGAGGTTTTTTTTTTTTATTATTGTTTTATGTTCAATCCACTTAAGTTTGTAAAAGTAAATATCTTAACTCCATGTCGTGTAAACACAAATTGATTTTATCATCTAAAATGAACGCTCACTAAGCACAAAATTAAGCGGCACCAAATTTTGCTGTTGCGATTAATTGTTAAAGCTTGTATCATGGTATACGGTAATATCATTTGTTTTACGTTTTGTCAGTTTAGTGTTGAAATCAGTCATGTAAGGGTTTTAAAATCAAGTATGGCACCAAACCTCACCCCTAAATCCAACTAAATCATACTAAAATGTATGAAAAAGATTCGAAAATCCACAAAAGAGCACTTACTCTCCTTTCGGATCAGCACGTCATGATTTTGCCAAGTACGATGCGATCCTGGATTAACATCTTTGTTGATCCTGGAACATAATTTTTGTTCGAAAATGTAATCCATACCTATTCCCTACCCCTAAACCCAACCATAACTGTAAATTATTCCCAAAATTAGAGGGGAATAACAGTTGGATAACAATCATGTAGAAGTGCATAAACCTAAAGTTGTTCCAGGATCAACATCTACAGTATGTCCTACTTGGTGAAATCAGGTAAGGGTTCGGATCAAAAGAAGTGATCGTTATGGGACATGTTGTGTGAAACACACCAAAACAACATATTCACACCTCACTGTGTAAAAATTACACTGGTTATATGACTGAAATCAGTTGCCATTCACATCTTTTACATTTGCTTGCTTTCCCTTTCACTCATAAGCTGCATAATATTGGTTTGTTTATTCAGTAGCATTTGTGCATCACACTGATCAATCAAATGAAAGTCACGTAGAGCATGACAAAATAAGAGGGAAGGGTCAACAAAATCTGAACAAAAGTAATCAGATAAGACGCATGTGAGCGCATGTTAAAGGGATAGTTCACTCAAAAAAGAAAATTTACTCACCATTTACTCTCCCTCAAGTGGTTTCATATCTTTATGAGGTTCCTCTTCCTGTTGAACACAAAGGAAGATATTTTGAAAAATGTTAGAAACCTGTAACGATTGACTTTCATAGTAGGACAAACAAATACTATGGAAGCCAATGGTTACAGGTTTCTACAATTTTTCAAATTATCTTATTTTGTGTTCAACAGAAAAAAAGAAACACAGGTCTGGAATAAGTGAAGGGTGAGTAAATGATGACAGAATTTTCAGTTTTAGGTTAATTGTTCCTTTAATACCAGGTGTGAAATAAAATTAAATTAAATTAAGTAAAATAAAGTAAGATAAAATGAAAATAATAAAATAAAAAATATAAAATAAAATAAAAATAAAACATTTTTGGGCAATCTTATTCTTAATTAAATTGCTGAAAGTAAAATGATATAGATAGCTAAAAAAAAACTAAAACAAAAACAAATTAAGAAGATATCTTAAAAACCTGTTACCATTGACTTCCATAGTAGGATAAACAACTACGACGGAAGTCAATCGTTACAGGTTTCAAACATTTCTCAAAATATCTTATTTTGTGTTCAACAGTAAAAAAAAGAAACACAAATAGGTCTGGAACCAGTGAAGGGTGAGCAAATGCTGACAGAATTTTCAGTTTTAGGTGAACTATCCCTTTAATACCAGGTGGAAATGGTAATATGTCTCAGCTGACCTCCTGTGAAAGCAGACAGCTAAACAAATGGTAACCAACCTGTGGTGTTGATCCATCAAATCCTTCTTTCTGGATGAGCATCTGGATGGACTTCAGGAGAGCATGATACGGTGATGGTAATGGACTGAGAAAACATGAGAACAACAACACATTAGACTAAACGTCAAAACAGGACAGAAAAAAGCCCATCACTTCTGAATTATCCAAAAATCTTGATTACAGTATAAGTAGACCTCAAAAAACCAACACAGGTCTTCCACCTACATTTTTGTGTGTAATGTACTTCAACGTACAATGGACTGCAGTTTCAAGGTAAAACAAACACTAGGGGGTGGTATAAAGCAAAAAACATTTGTTCCTTTTCACACTAATGATATTTACAGGGACACATTATCAATAAATAAATTATATTACATTTATATAACATTCAAATTCAAATTTTATTTGTCACATACAGAGTCTTACACACAGTATGATATGCAGTGAAATGCTTACACAACCATTCTGGCTTACACAACCATAACACAAATAATAATAATAACAATAAGAATTTTTCGATATGTAAAAACTTAAAAACTTTCGATATGTAAAAACTTTCGATATGGAATGTGGTTGCAGAAAAAAAAGTACAAAGTATAAAAATATAAAAGAGCTACTGTGTATTTTTGTTGCACAAATTGTTGAATAAATACCACAAAACAACTTAACGTCCATGAGTTGTAATCTAATGCATTCGTCTCACCTATATATCTTTATATGGGCAACATTTCTGCTCACTTTGTACAGCGTTTTGCTTGTGATGAAGAGTGCTCAGGT
Source organism: Danio jaintianensis (assembly GCA_903798115.1). Lineage (NCBI taxonomy): Eukaryota > Metazoa > Chordata > Actinopteri > Cypriniformes > Danionidae > Danio > Danio jaintianensis. Next base: position 26,158,837 of record CAIGQV010000818.1, on the reverse strand, counting down.
TTGAGACTGGTTAAGCACGGTTCCACAAAAGAGGTAAAAGCAATGTAAAATCATGGTAAAACAATGTGGTCGCAGTGGAGTTTTCTCTTACATTTGCTTTTGAAAACACTATTGGTTGGGTTAGGGAAAGAGTTTTGGTCAGTGGTTCAATGGTTTTGGTGATCTGTATGACAAGCCCCGCCTTCTCGTGAATATGCATTTCAAATGTACAACAAAATGAACCTCAAGTAACATACTTCAGATTTAGAATCAAGTAGACAGTGGATTTGTCATCTGAAACATGCAACAAAACGTACACGGAGCAACATATTTTACATTTTGCAAAAAAGAGGTATGTATTTCCAATGAGCCTGGTTTGAAAAGAACAGTATAACATTTCAAAATAATTTGGGTTTTTTTTTTAATGCAAAATCATTAACCAAAATAGTCTTTTAAAATATTTTTATGAATTAGTGACCGCCAAGTTTTGAAAAGTTTTCTTTTTTTTTTTTTTATACATTTTTCTATTAATTAATTAATTAATTTATTTATTTATTTATATATAAATCAAGCAAGAGAGAGTTTTGAATTTATTGCCATATGTGCTTCTCTGGCTATTTCTGGCTTGTTAAGTTCCGTATTGGTTATAAAATATTGCTTCTTGCCTATAAAAGCTTTAAATAATCTAGCTCCTGTTTATCTAACCAACCTTCTGTCTTGCTACAATCCAACCCGCTCTTTAAGATCTCAAAACTCAGGGCTTCTGGTAGTACTCAGAATAGCAAAGTCTACTAAAGGAGGTCGAGCCTTCTCATATATGGCTCCTAAACCCTGGAATAGCCTTCCTGATAATGTCAGAGGCTCAGACACACTCTCTCAGTTCAAAACTAGATTAAAGACCTATCTTTTTAGTAGTAGAGGACTTCCAGGACAACACAAGCACTTAATACACAAATACACTTCATTAAACATGTACACAGACATCACCTATATGCAATAAAACTGCAGGTTAACTATGTTATATTTGATCGTAACTTTATCTTAATTTGATTGTAATGCAATAATGTGCACCTTTTGTAAAGTTGCTTTAAAACAATAATTATTGTAAAAAGCGCTATACGAATAAACTTGAATTGAATTGAATATTTCATGGGGGAAAAAAAAAACAGATCAAATTTACAATATTTTATAAATATTCTATAATAAAAAATATATAACCATAAAACGACATCAACAGCATACATAAGATAAATAATACATAAGATAAAATAAATAAATAATAATAATAATAAATACATAAGATTACAATTTTAAACAGTTTTTTAAGGTTTACTTTTGATAAAAATTGCTACATAAAATCTAGTATTTGTGCAATTAATCATATCAAAAGTAACTATATGGAATCATTATTATATTAAAAATAAGCACTCTCATTATAAATAGTGAAAAACGCAAAGAGTTTCAGGAAAGATCTTGCTTATGATTACGTGTTCACAACAGGTCGAATGTTAATCAGTGTACACTTCAATTAATACCACTAATGGCTGCCAACATAAAGCGGGTTTTTGCTTCGATGTCACAAAAGCCTGTTGACATCGGCAGTAACCCTGGCAACCAACCCACGCATGTGGATGCAAAGGAAATCCATCACTAATTAAATCAAATGAAATTAAATTAAATTAATGGAAGTTTGGCACCTCCGTCAGCTCCGGGCTCCCCCTGAGGTCTGCGGTGCTCTGTTAACGGGACACTGCTTCTGATCTCAGTGACACAGCGCTTCTATGTTCAATCAGGGGTAAGATGTGCAACTCCATACAAGAAGGGTCAAAACACTTGACCTGCTCTACAGTATGCTGCACAATCTGCATTTACTCAAGTTTCTTGGTGCCACTTTATACACTGAAAAAAATCATGCATTGGATTTACTAAACTGTTTTAAGGTAAGTGGTTGCAAACAATTTATAGAGGCTGAATTTAAACAAATTATATTTAGTACTGTTCAACTTAATTTGATTGTTTAAAATCAGCCCATATAAATTGTTTGCAACCACTTGCCTTAAAAATGTAGTAAATCCAATGAATCATTTTTTTCTGTGTAGGATGTGCCCCTTTAAAGCTTAAAGCTCAATCATGTAGAATCTGACATTTGTGATAACCTGTGTGTGCTTTAAATTAAATCAATTCTATATTATATCATGTTTTGCTTTTGTTTTTAATTATTTGTTTTGCATTGATAATTTCAGTTATGGCCATATATAAATCTTAGTTATTCATTTAGTCATCCATTTATTTGATTCATATTTTTTATTCATTTATGGTTATTTATTATACTAATCATTTATTGATTTGATTTCTTTATTTTATATATTTCTTATTACTTGTTCTGCTTTTAGAGCTTTTTCCATTGTTTAGTCTTATAGTGATGGTGTTTCATGAAATGATCCTCTCCACTGATATGAGATATGAGGATATGTCTCTAATTCAAGGTCTTGTGCCTGATGTATAATAACATTTGTTACACCGGAACACATGCAACTAAAATTATTTAATAAACCCTGCTCATTTATTATCATCATCACTTCGTCTCCTGCTTTTGCTCTTCTCTGGCTTCCATCCACAGTCAACTCCTATATTGATAGTAGACTGTTAATTCAGTTGAATACTGGTTAACAGGTTTGGGTATTGGCAACTTGTTGTCCAGATACCTGGAGAAACTGACATTTCCTGACAAGATCTGGTGTCCAGGGCTGGATCTTATTTATCTGGCGTGGAGAGTGTTATAGCACTCACAGCCAAAAATTGTTATTGTCATCATTTACTTATCCTTCACTTGTCGCAAACCTGTTTGAGTTTCTTTCTTCTGTTGAACAAAAAAGAAATTAGTTTGAAAAATGTTGGAAACCTGTAACCATTGACTTAGAAAATCATAGTATTTGTTTTTCTTACTATGGAAGTCAATGGTTACAGGTTTCTAACATTTTTCAAAATATCTTCTTTTGTGATCAACAGGAAAAGAACAATCATTTAGATATGGAATCATTTTTGGGTCATCTATCCCTTTAACTTCTACTGGACTGAATAAAAAAATGTAAAAGATACAATATACTTATTTGATTTATGTTGTATGTTGTAAACACCTTTGTTGTTATTAAAATGGGATTAGGTTAGGAACAGGTTTCATGGTATAGGTGTAAGAGGTATAGAGTGAAAACTGTCATTTCAGGCCATGTCCACACTAAAACGTTTTTGTTTTAGTTTGTTTTAATACTTTTTTTCTCTGTTTTGGCATACTATCCACAACAACACAACATTTTAGGCAATGAAAACGTATAAATTATTCTAAGTGAAAATAACTTATTTATCCAAAATAACTTAATTATGCTTTGCAAAGTGGATGACTTAAAAACAATTTCACGTCAAAGTGTGTACTGTGAAAATTAAAATTTGTAAAACTGATGATGCATTTTTAGTCATGTGACCAATTCAGCTGAAATGGCAGACGACATTGTAGAGGTTGTTTTGGATGCTCTCTGTTTGGACAGGTTAAAGATTAATGTCAGTTTGAACCTGCTCCAGATTGCTTTTCTTCAAAAGACACAGAATGTATACTCTGAGCTGTTGTTTCTGCACGTCTCCCTGTCTAGATTCTCACTCATTTGCAAATTAATACTCCTACATTAAGGGCCCAGTATACCTCAAACAAAGTTCTTTTGCATTTACAGTGGTGTGAAGTAACACATTACAAATACTCAAAATACTGTAATTGAGTAGGTTTTTTCAGGAATTATACTTTTTAAAAATGGTCACTTTAACTTTCACTTGAAAACCTTTTTAGTGCTGTATCAGTACTTTTACTCCAATATTTTCCTTTAACCTGCAGTCACTACTTTTTTTTTGTCTACGGTGATTGGCTACAGTAGAATAATCAGTCCTGTG
>CAIGQV010000818.1:26139445-26149922 GCA_903798115.1 Danio jaintianensis | reverse complement strand
TACTAATTTCTTTTTTTTTTTTTTGCATGTTTGTCACACTTTGATATTTAAATTAGTTTGAATAATCTGAAATATTAGTCAAAGATAACACAAGTAGTCGACTACTTGCATCTCTCTCCCACTTCACTTCCTGTCAACCTACTGTCCTGTCAAATAAAGGCAAAAATGCCAAAAATAAATCTTAAAAAAAAGATAGCACAAGTAAACACATTGCAGTTTTGAAATGTAAATAATGTAATGTAAGTAATTTTTATTAAGGAAAAACAAAATACAAAACTGCATAGCCCTGTGTAAAAAGGTGTTTCAAAACAAACACCAGCAGCACGTCGACTTCTAAATGGCTGAAGAAAATAAAGATTTTGGAGTGGCCTAGTCAAAATCCTGACCTGAATCCAATTGAGATGCTGTGGCATGACCTTTAAAAGGTAGTTCATGCTCGAAAACCCTCCAATGGGGCTGAATTACAACAATTCTGCAAAGATGAGTGGGCCAAAATTGCTCAATAGCACTGTAACAGACTCATTGCAAGTTATCAAAAGCAGTTGATTGCAGTTGTTGCTGCTAAGTTTAGCCCAACCAGTTATTAGGTTTATAGGGCAAACACTTTTTCACACTTTTTCCCAATACATAAAACATCCAGCAGGATTTTTGAATTGGTCTGCCTTAGATTAAAAAAAAAAAAAACTCACTTAACACTCCACATGCCATGCCAATACCCCAAAAAATTGCAAATAGCTATATTAAAATTATTGTGTGGATATACATTTTTCCAGTATGCATGGGTTGCAAATTACATGACACTCTACATCAATATTTGTACCAGAAAAATCTCTTGGTGTTCCTGTAGGCAGGGTTCTTACACCTTTACTAAAGTCAAATTTAAGCACTTTTCAAGCATTTTCCAGGTGCATTTTCAAAATTTTCCAGTGTGGCAAACTGCATATTTACATACAAACACACAAGGTATTTGTCATATTATTTTCTAGTATAGTTGCAATTTATGCAAAAGCAAAAAGATTTATGTCATTTTATAATGAATTGTTATTACATATTTAGTAAGATACATTATTACGAAAGCGTAACAATTACATTTACAAGCATTTTATCCAAAATCGAAGCACTTTTCAAACTTTTCAAAACACTAGACTACAATTCAAGCATTTTCAAGGATTTCCAGCCCCGGTACGAACCCTGTGTAGAACACAAAACACATCAAAACAGCATACTAAAAACAGCGAACGGCTAAAAGCTTTATGGTTCCATTATATCACGTCATAAAATCGTAATAAACGGAACACATAGGAAGGAATGACGGCAAAATTCCAAAAGCGACACCTACGTCCAGGCCACGGTGTCCATCATGTTTTCAAGCTGCTCTGCGGACACAGAATCACACATTTACCAATGCGAGTAAACACAAGCTTGGAAACACAACCCGTTCGCTATATGGTGTTGTTATGCAGATAAACAATTAGAAGAGCTCTCTCTGTTTGCGGACATAAAAAGCTCCATGAACCAGGGGCTCCAGATTGATTTGTTTGCATTGCGGTCGCGCCGTAGACTTTAATGCAACCAAAGCTCCTGCTCCCTCTAAACAGGCACCCCTCGCAACCATAAAACCACCGCATCGCAAACAATACAGAAGACAGTGGGCAAGGACCTGGAAGTGCAGAGACGGTTTGTACGAAAAACCTTTTATTAGGCTGAACACCCGTTGTAAAACGAAATTGCAAACGGGTTCCTCAGAAACATGACATCAGCACTGAGAAAGCATTTTCTTCTTGGAGATATATGTGACGATACTTAGCGCACTTATAGTTGAAGGAAGGACGTGTATGGAAGATAAGTGGAGAAGGCCGTGCATGTGTGTTTGGTTATAATGTTTGGTTAAGCTGCGCCTAATCATAAGCATTCTTTTATGAACTTCAATGAGTAATGATAAAAGCCCCGGTGAGGGCAATACAGATATTTACGCAAGACAAGCAGATGCATTTATAGTTAAATGTTGGATATTCATAGCTAATACTTTCAACTGCTTTGTTATCTAATGCTCTTGAGATGAAATACGCACACCTCTATTACAGGGTATATAGAAGAATCAGAGTAAAATTCAATAACTTTTAAGACCTTATTTTTAGGATCTTTTCTAGACATTTAAGACCTCATCGCCACTTTATGTTTTAACCAGTAATATTAGCAACATTTGAACTTACAATATACACTCACCGGCCATTTTATTAGGTACACCTTACTAGTACTGGGTTGGACCCCCTTTTGCCTTCAGAACTGCCTTAATCCATGGTGGCATAGATTCAGTAAGGTACTGGAAATATTCCTCAGAGATTTTGGTCCATATTGACATGATAGTATCACGTTGTTGCTGCAGATTTGTCGGCTGCACATCCATGATGCGAAACTCCTGTTCCACCACATCCCAAAGGTGCTCTATTGGATTGAGATATGGTGACTGTGGAGGCCATTTGAGTACATTTAACTCATTGTCATGTTCAAGAAACCAGTCTGAGATGATTCATGCTTTATGACATGGCGCGTTATCCTGCTGGAAGTAGCCATCAGAAGATGGGTACACTGTGGTCATAAAGCGATGGACATGGTCAGCAACAATACTCAGGTAGGCTGTGGCGTTGACACGATGCTCAATTGGTACTAATGGGCCCAAAGTGTGCCAAGAAAATATCCCACACACCATTACACAGCACAAATTGAGACTCATCAGACCAGGCAACGTTTTTCCAATCTTCTATTGTCCAATTTTGGTGAGCCTGTGCTAATTGTAGCCTTAGTTTCCTGTTCTTAGCTGACAGGAGAGGCACCCGGTGTGGTCTTCTGCTGCTGTAGCCCATCTGCCTCAAGGTTCGACATGTTGTGCGTTCAGAGATGCTCTTCTGCATACCTCGGTTGTAACGAGTGGTTATTTGAGTTACTGTTGCCTTTCTATCAGCTCGAACCAGTCTGGCATCAACAAGGCATTTGCGCCCACAGAACTGCCGCTCACTGGATATTTTCTCTTTTTGAGACCATTCTCTGTAAATGCTAGAGATGGTTGTGCGTGAAAATCCCAGTAGATCACTGGCACCAACAACCATGCCACGTTCAAAGTCACTTAAATCACCTTTCTTCCCCATTCTGAGCGCTCGGTTTGAACTGCAGCAGATCGTCTTGACCATGTCTACATGCCTAAATGCATTGAGTTGCTGCCATGTGATTGGGTGATTAGAAATTTTCATTAACGAGCAGTTGGACAGGTGTACCTAATAAAGTGGCCAGTGAGTGTATTTACCAAATATTGATTGTAAGAAAGCATAACTAAAAAAAGTCTAAGCTTTTGATAACTCCTTATCACTGCAATTTATTTCAGAAGGTTGAGAACAAAGAATGATAATTATTTACCTGACTACATCTTTGAAAGGTTCAGAAGAATGAGAAATACAAAACAGTAAAAAAAAAAACTATATGTGAGGCTTCAGCAAACTTTCTGAAATTTAAACGAATTATTGAAACTTTAGACTCTCGTTTTATACAAATCAACACATTCATTTATAAAGACACTGATATACTGATCTTGATTTGTTTATGGCCAACTGTGTTTATTTACTAGCAATGTGGCCGATTCCATATTTTCGAATTTATGTGACTAATTTTTGATCTACTCTGTCACATGCTGAGGCAACAATTGCACTTTCATCATGATCCACACAAACATTACATACATTAGTGTGTTAGTGATTTAAAAAGGATTGCAAATTGTAAAATTATGATATAAAACAATCTAAGTAAATAAGTTAACTACATAAAACATACCTGCACTAAACTAAAACAGCAGTCACACTGAATAAAAATGCTAATTCACTCGCTTTCATCAAGGGCCGCCTAATAGAACAGCAGGAATAATGGTGCTTCCTTGGTTACTGCTGTAAACAAAACCTCATGTTAGACTTTTAAATAAAATTCATAAAACCAAAAATTGGTAACACTTTATTTTAAGTAACAATTCACCCCATTTTCTACTGGCTTATTCCCTGCCTATTATTAAGATATTAACTGTTTATTAGCAAATATGATCTTATTTTACATGCCTAATCCTACCCAACACCTAAACCCAACTACTAGCTTACTATTAATAAGCAGCTAATTAGTAGTTTATTGAGCTGAAAGTCTTAGTTAATGGTTTGTTAATAGCGTGGATTTTACAATAAAATAGTTAAGGGGTCACCTTATTCTGAATATATACCAAAACAGTTGTTTCGATGTATCAAATATAACTCAGTATTCAGTATTAGTTACCTTAATCCTGTGGTTACTGGCGTTTCCTGAAGCTGATAGAAACTGTGGTATTTTGCTGCTTGCAGTAGCTCAGGCTCCATGGTCTTGGATACATCATAGTAGTGACCAAATCTTGATGAGGACGCCAATGCGGTCTAAAAAAATTGATCAAATAACAAAAATAAGTTTTAAAAGAATAAAAAATACACAATTTCCACTGTACATTTGCATGTGTCTTGTTTATTATTATTATTTTTTTTAAATCATACATTTTCACCATAATTTACCAAAGACTATCCACAATGTTATTTGCTGCAAAAATGATTTACCAAAAAATAACAGCAGTGCAGTTCCTATAATTTAATACGAATGAATTATTATTTCAAATAAAGACTTTTAAGAATTCAATCTGGTTTTCATTTCAATCGTTATTAATCATATAATGATTTAGTATGATCAGTTATTCTTCGATAAGTTTTTTTCTTTTTTTTTAAGTACAATTCAGAATAAATGTGGTTTAATTTTCTATGCTGTATGACAGAATTTAATTTTAAGTAAAGTTAATTAAAGTATGAAATACAAACACCCAAATTTCAATTTCATGTGTTTCAATTACTGGCCCTGCAAAAAACAAAACAAAAAAAAAAACACTAATTTACTTACAGCATGAACATGTTCAGTGTACAGTGACTTAAGCATACATTTTAAGCATATAAGTGTGACCCTAGACCACAAAACCATACAAAAATGTAGATTTTTTTATTATTATGCCAAAAATCATTATAATATAAAGATCTTGCTCCATGCATTTAATATATAAAAACTTCCTTTTTGTTTGTTAATCTGCATGAAATTTGGACAAGTTTAAAGGTGATATTTTGAAACCCTCACATTCCAGATTTTCAAACAGTTGTATCTAGGACAAATATTGTCCCATACATCAATGGAAAGCTTATTTATTCAGCTTTCAGATTGTATGTATTAATCTCAATTTCAGAAAATTGACCCTTTAGAGTGGGTTTGTGGTCCAGGGTCACATATTTGTTTAAACAGTTATGAATAAAAATTACAGTCATCAAACAACAAACCTGGTCATGCAATATTAAAGGTATAGCTCACCCCCCCAAAAAAGACGACTTACTTTTTACTCTCCATCAAGTAGTTCCAAACCTTTATTGGTTTCTTTCTTCTATCAGACACACACAAAAAAAGTTTGAAAAAAGTTTGAAAAAAAGCTAAACACCTGTAATCATCGACTTCCATAGTATTTGTTTTTCTTGCTATGGAAGTCGATGGTTACAGGTTTCAGCTTTCTTCAAAATATCATCTTTTGTGTTCAACAGAAGAAAGAAAGTCATAAAGGTTTGGAACAAGTGAAGGGTGAGTTGATGGCAGAATTATTTTTTTTAAACTATCCCTTTAAGAAAGGGGAGTGATTTTAAATATTAGTAAATATTTAAGGTCCAAAGTTGAAGCACCTATATTAACAAATGAAAAGTAAATCATACAAAAGACTGCAACGTCCAAATTAGGGCTGCACAATATATCGATTTAGCATTGAAATCTCAATGTGTGAACATGCAACAGTCACATCGCTTGACATGCAATGTGGAGTCAGGATTATAGTTGACCAAGTACAACAGTTCAGAACACATGAGAATTTGGGAGTCATTTCAGCTTAACCACAATAAAGTGAAAGTTAATCGCGTGTGTTTTTAAGGCCTGTGTAAACATTTTAAGCGAGTTTAAAGCATTTAGGTTTTACGTTTGTAGATTAATTATATTTAATTATATACAGTTGAAGTCAGAATTATTAGCTCTCCTGAATTATTAGCCCCCTAGATATTTTTCCCCCAATTTCTGTTTAACGAAGAGAAGATTTTTTTCAACATTTCTAAACATAATAGTTTTAATAATTAATTTCTAATATCTTTGCCATGATGACAGTGCATAATATTTTACTCTATATTATTCAAGATACTAGTATTCAGCTAAAAGTGACATTTAAATGCTTAACTAGGTTAATTAGGCAAGTCATTGTATAGGGATAGTTTCTTCTGTAGAAAATCGGAAAAAAATGCTTAACAGGGCTAATAATATTGACATTAAAATGTTTTTTTTTATTTTTTATAAAAACTGCTTTTATTCTAGTCGAAATAAAACAAATAAGACTTTCTCCTGAAGAAAAAATATTATAGGAAATACTGTGAAAAAATCCTTGCTCCGTTAGACATACAGCTATACAGCTATTTTGTACATTTGATTATTTTATTTCGGTTTCTGAATACTGTTATACTCTATTTGTATATTTGCTCTACTGTATTTATCTAAGCTTGTAATTTGTTTATTGTATTTTATGCAGATGCACTTACCTACAAATAATAATAATAATAATTCCTTACATTTATATAGCGCTTTTCTATACACTCAAAGCGCTTTACACATTGGGGGAATCTCCTCATCCACCACCACTGTGCAGCATCCACCTGGATGACGCGACGGCAGCCATATTGCGCCAGACCGCACACCACACACCAGCTGATTGGTGGAGAGGAGACAGAGTGATGAAGCCAATTATGATATGGGGATGGTTAGGAGGCCATGATGGACAGAGGCCAGTGGGCAAATTTGGCCAGGATGCCGGGGTTAAACCCCTACTCTTTTTCGAAGGGCATCCTGGGATTTTTAATGACCACAGAGAGTCAGGACCTCGGTTTTACGTCTCATCCGAAAGACGGGACATTGTACAAAATCCCAATTAATCTAAAATTATGTATTTTTTTCCCCAATAGAGCCAGTGGAGCTATTTTGTGAAATATTACAATATAAATCGCAGAAAATCTAAATATCACAATGTAAGTTTTTTCCAATACCGTGCAGCCCCAGTCCAAATACCATTAATGAAAACCAGATGATTCGTTAACCGATTGAGAAAATAATGACTATCTAGCAATTCCAACCACTTGGGCTTAGAAAAACAGACTTGCACACAGCCAAACTATTTTCGTGAGGTTGCAAGGGGTCTGGATTTGTCTCCAGAGTTTCTAATGAGACCCTAATCTTCTCCTGATCTGGCTCAGCGACCCCTCTGTGTTCAGCACCTCCTCTGGAGATTGACAGCTTGGTGCTCATCCTCGTTTAGTGGGCCGGTCGGGTCGACCCCTTTAACGTTTCGCCATGGGTTTTGACTGGCTGAACTTTGATCTGGTGTCTCCATTGAGGGGCAGAAACGAGGGGGAAGCTCTATGTTTAGGATGCAAATCCCTTACTAGATTTACTGGTGCTTTGTGAGGAGGACAGAGGTATGATAAAGGTTAAGGAGGGTAAGTATCCCCTCTGAGACGAGGAGGAGGGCAGGGTGATGGGGAGGACGAAATAAGGAAACCAGACTGAAAATATCCAATGTGAAGGAGGGGGAAAGAGGAAGAGAGATATTAGTAAGTGATGTTGTTTTCATATTAAGTGAGTAAAATGCAAGTTGCTTTTTAGCTGTGATCTTAAAATTAAAGTTTGGTGAAATCTGTCCTGTGAATTTGAATCGCGTAAAGACATTTGATCAACACTTTTGGTTCTGTTGAACACAAAAGAAGATATTTTGAAGAATGTTGGAAACCTGTAGCCACTGACTTCTGGTAGTACTATGGATGTCGATGGTTACCAACATTCTTCAAAATATCTTCAACAGAACAAAGAAACTGATTTGGAACAAGGTAAGGGTGAGTAAATGATGGCAGAATAGAATTTTCTGGATTAACAATCCCTTTTATTCACAGATGGTTCGACATCTCTATAAGTGACAGAGGAAAATCTGATGTTGAAAACACCAAAAGCATTGTCAATTTGTTGTCAATATGAATTTGAGCCACAATAAGTGCAAGCAGAACATAAATAAGAAGCGAATATTTCTTATATATATTTCTAATTTCCTTAAACAGTAAAGAAAATTCTGTGCTGCTACATTCCATGCTTCAAATTGTATTTTTTCTATTACATTGTATTTTTTCTCTCACATCCTTACAGCAACTCTGGTAATATTAACGGTTTGACCCATTTTAGAGGCTCTAAAAATTGCAATAAAAATCAGTCAGAGGCACGGAAAAACATCTTTGTATTTACATGCAAATATCCAACCCAGGCTCATTCTGAAAACGCACCGCTATATACATTTCTGGAGAGCACCATATATGTCTCAGGAGGTACGTTTTTTTTGCGGTTTTTGTTTTTGCGAATCCACCAGAGGCCGCTGTGTATGCTTTTTTTCTCTCGCGAATGCCATTGGCACCTGCTGTTCTCGTGTAAATCCACTAGAGGCTGCTGTCGACTGACTGATCGACTGACCCACCCTCCTCCTTCCCTAAACCCAACCAATAGTGTTTTCAAAAGCACCGATTGACCCGCCTACCCACTTCCGTACATGGCGAGCTACTGGTCAAACTGGTAACAGCGGGAAAGCCGTCCATACAGAGGTAAGCGGTCAGCTGGTGAGTGCAAAAGGAACGGCGTCATACTGCCCCGTAGCATTCATTTTAAAAACAAAATGCAGCCATACGTACTTCTTGCTACATAATTCGCGATCTCCAGAAATGTATATAGGGCTACGTTTTCAGAATGAGCCTATATTGCAAATATCCATGTTATGCGTAGACTACTTTCTATTAATTTTTTGTAATTTGATTGCATGTTTTTGTCATCTGTATTATTTGTTTTTACAATATGTCTGCAGAGTTTTAATTCATATATTTTATTTTATTATTTTAAATGTATTTTTCATTTAAAACTATTGACTGCAATTAGACAAAATAAAAGTTCTATTTTTTATATTGACATATTATTTGTATTAAATTAAAACGATTTCATACCAAGTAACAAACATTAATTTAGTTAGGATTTTTAATTTTGAGTTATGCTTTTAGTATACTAGAACTGCAACCATGGTCACATGATCCTTCAGTAATCATTGTGATACACTGATCTGTTGCTCAAGAAACATTCAATATTTTTAACCAATGGTGAAAATAGTTAATGCTGCTTAAACGTGTTTTGGAAACAGCTCTTTTTCTCCATGGAGAAAGGAAGAAAAAAAAGAAGAGTGAAAGTAGTCCAAAATCACAGACAGAAAGAGTGAAATCTCAGGGAACTCACTGGTGTCCCCCTTAATCTCCATAGCAATCTGGATTATGGGCAGGCAGAAGGGGTCTTTCTCCAAGCGGAAGAAAGAGGGGTGAACGGGCGCCATGGCAGAGCCTGTGAAGGGATTTGGGGGAGCAGGAGGCTGCTGTTCCTTTGTAAAGAGCTTGAGCTTGAATAGAGCCTCCATGTCCTCATGTCTCTTCGGGTTTTAAGTCCACCTATAACCAGCTAAGCGTGAGTAATCCACCTAAACTGTGAATGAGAGCATCCCAAAGCCCATTCACAGCACTGGGTGGGTAGGAATTGATATATTTATTATAGGACACTATTTTTCCCACCCTCACTTCTTTAGTCTATATAAAAGTGGCTGGATTGTCAGTCTGCTCTGGTAGGCCCCAATCCATTGTTTTTGGGGGTTTTTGTACACATACTCCATTTTGTTTTCGCCCAGGACTCTATTTTAAAACCTAAGTGTAATTTGATTCATCTAAAAGCTATGAAATGCATTTTATTTTCTTCAAGAAATTGAATTCCAATGTTTTGATGGGTTGTCATGAAAATCCTTGAGCTTCTGTGTATCCCTTTCTATGTAATGATAGTTTTTCTCCAATAAAAGGGTATAATGCTTGTGAGCTGACCCTCAAAGGATTTCTGGAGATGAAGTTTGTATGTACACGTCCTCGTATAGTGAGAAGACAGATGCTAAAAACACCATGAGCTTTAGACGTGACTGAGTATGCATGTAGTAAATGAGCTTTGCAGTTCATTAATACAGAAATGTAAAAGGAAAGCAAAGAAAGGATGGGATGGAGTGGAACAGAATGAAAGGAATGGGATAAACTGGGATTGATGGAATGGGGTGGAATGGAATGAAACAGAACGAAAGGAATTGGATAGACTGGGGTTGTTGGAATGCAACCCTTGAGATTGGATAGAATGGAACAGAACAGATTGGAATGGATTGACAGGACAGGACAGGACAGGACAGGACAGGACAGGACAGGACAGGACAGGACAGGAAAGGAAAGGAAAGGAAAGGAAAGGAAAGGAAAGGAAAGGAAAG
>CAIGQV010000818.1:26094754-26106892 GCA_903798115.1 Danio jaintianensis | reverse complement strand
TCAAAATATCTTTCTTTTTTATTTCTTCCAACTTTCTTTCCAAATATATTCCAACATTATTCAAAATATCTTTCTTTCTTGTATTCAACATTGGAGGAACCATTGGAAGATGAGTAAATGATGACAGAATTTTTGTGTCGGTGAATTATCCCTTTAAATAGGATTTTCTTCATATATATTTCAGTATTTCTGTATTAAAATAGGTAGGATTTGGACTTGGGTATACAACAATATCAACTCATTGAAAATATCACCCTAAAAGAAAATAGATAAGCCCTGAATAGGATTTTGCCTCGTTGTTGGAAGGGATTTTATTTAAACCATTGCATTTCCTCTTAATGCATTTGAATTTCACATCCATTCTCTTCTGTTGGGTAAAACATTTACATTATGGCAACAATGAATGCTTGATTCCAAGTTATTATTGGTCCAAAAAGAGCATATAGCCACCCTGCCACTGAAATAGCTTTTATTATATCACTTTTTTTTTTTTCACCTGAACTGTGTGTGTAGTTCTGGCCTGTAATTTGTCCCGAAGCTGTTAGTGTTAGTGCCAGATGAGTAGAGCAAGTGATGAAGAGAAAGGAAAGAAAGAAAGGCCTGTCACCGGAGTCATTTAAGGTAAAGAAATACAAAACCTTCGCTGTAAAAGGAACCAGAATTGTTAACGTTTCAATACTAGTCAAACTTAAAGGGATAGTTTACCCAAAAATGAAAATTGAATCACTATTTACTCACTTCTAGTGGTTATAAACCTTTCTTTCTTTGGTTGAACACAAAAGATATTACAATATTGCTGCTTCTTCAATATGGTAGGAAATGAAATATGAAAGAAATATGGATGATGCAACAAGATGATTGACAGGGCATGTAAGTAGGCACAACGGTCCATTAAAGAGGAAGTAGTTTGTCTCTAAGCTTGCATACTTTTCTGTTACACACTCAAAATTATGTACTTTATTGTAAAACTATGTAAAAAGTACATACTTTTAGGACAGTATAAGTAGTCGAATTGGGACGCAGCACTAGTTTTAGTTTGGAAACACTTTTGGTTCCGTTTCAGTAGATATAGATGGACTGTAATGCAAACATTTGTGGCTATCACAATTGCTCTTTGACTGGACTTCTGGACTATTGCGTGTTGTTCCCTATTATTCGTCAAGCCTCTCTCATATGACCATTACACAAGTGGTAGACAGCAAGTACGGATACAGGCAAAATACTGTATGTGCATGCTCATTGAGTGTGAATGGTACGGTGGCCAAGAGAGCTTAACTCCTTGCAGTTTAAGAAGACACATGCAACTACAAAAAACACCAGCACATTAATAAAAGATCATCGTTTTGACAGCATACGTGTTGGAAATCCTCACAACGCAAACGAATTAAGAAAATGCACTGCAAATTCTCACAACGCAAACAAATTAAGAAAACGCGCTGCATTTTCTCACAACAGATGCAAATAGCACGGAACACAATGGAGAGGGTTGGGGCGAATGCCTTTTAAAAGAGATCGTCATTTATAAGTTGACGTAACATTTTTTGTTTGTTTGTTTTATTGCTGAGCTACAAAAAGCAAACTGAAATGAAATGTTTCAATTAAATATTGTAAACAAATCAGATTTTTAAAAATGTAAATAATGTCACCCGACGGATAGAGAACTATGCAGAAGACATCGGTGAGCAAATCAAGGCAAAAACTAGTGTGACTCCATTCTGTTATAAATGAGATTATTTTTTGTTTTTACTGTAATAAATTCATTATAAAATGTAAAAATATATATATGTATTAGTTAATATAAAGCAATGTTTTCTAGTTATTTTTAAATATTATTAAATAAATTAGGAAATTACCCATGAACTAAAGCCATCACAAAGGAGTTCATTTTAATCAAACCTATATCTTGCCAATGGCGAGCACACCTTTTGTGGCATCTAGGAATGCAAGTGTATAAACGTTTTAGTGAAGCAAATCTGTTGGCAAGTAATATTAATTACTACCTTTAGTATGACAGGAAAGATCACTTTGTTCCTCTATATAAAGTGCCTTTGGGAAAGTAAAGGATTTGCCAGTCAAAGATTAGTGGCTGATTTGGGTGTGTTATGCAGCTGTTTTTCACTTCATGTCTCCAAACCACAACATGTTTATGGGTAAGACAGTATAAGGCAGTATAAACAAGAGAGAATCTATAGTAGTTTTCAGCAGAGTGGTGCAGTAGTGAGTCCTAAAACCCAGAAACAACTCGGTTCTCAAAAGAAGTATCCTGTTTACACTTGTATTTAGCTTCATCCACTTGTGAACAGATTGATAAATGCATCTTAGTACTTTATCAGGCTAGTAACTTCATTAATATTGATTACAATATAATTATTTATTGATTTATTTTTAAGTCATAAAACTCTTGTAATAACCCCCAGCTACACCCCAGATGAGTATTTCAATGAGTGCCCTATAAAGGATTAACACAAGGTGTAAACGGGGCCGTCGTCAAGAGACAGAATCTATTATGTTAAACATTAGTAGCGGTAATATGTTTCTTACATGCCTCCCGTTTGTAAGATCGACCGCCGGATTGTCCAGATTTGTGTCTGGTCACAATATGGTGTGATTTTTCTCCTATGCTTGGCTGACAGACAGGACAAAAGCTTCACTCCTGATCAGCAGATGACGACGGCCTGAGATTTCATGTGGATGGGATCAAACATATGTTTCCATGCTAATGAGAGTAGACTGCAAGACGACTGCATGCTGACATATGTTTATAATCACTTTTCTTTTAGCGCTCGTCAGTGAGGCATTTGTTTCCAGTATTGAAGGTCAATAAATCTTTTTGTACGTTTAAAAAATTATGTTTCCTGTTTGTTCAAAGTACGTATTTAAAATGAGCTGAAACAACACAATTCTTGAGGGGGTTTTTGGGACAACTTCTCAATTGCTTTAGCTCAATTGTTGATTGAAATTTGTATTTTTCAAAACAATAAGTTTAGAGCTCTGTACAATTAGCTTATTGTTCACATCAGATTGTCATTTCTTATTGATTTAAGCAAATTGCAAATGCTTTGGCACATGTCTGCAAACTAAGTACAATTATCTGTGGTTTGGACAAAAACTAATTGCATATGGCTTGTTGAGTCAATTCTCATTTAAACTGTCAAACTCTTCACAACTTCTCAATCATTTTTCATCATGTAAGCCATCACACTCAAAACTGTTTATTCAATTATCAAACATCTGAACTTTCTAAATGAAACATTTGAATTTATCCTCAACCGCAACAACATGCCCGTGGAAGAGCAATTGGAAGATGTGTAATCTCTGGCAAGGCCAACATGAGCGACATATATGCCCACCAAGAACAAATTTTTTATGGATGCTATTTTGCAGAATTTTTTTGTGTATTTGTGGTGTACTGTAAGAAAAATGAACATGTAACATGCTGTAAGAAAAATGAAATATACAATACAGTAATTGGACAAGCAAGATTGAACTTGCATTACTTGCATGTAATACATTCGTACAAAAATAAATGTACTGTATAAATACAAATGTTCTTTTTTTTTTTTTTCTATGTACTATTGACTCTTCTCAACAAATATCCGATTTTTTAAAACCTTAATTTCCATGGTTGATTGTCACGGTGAAAAAACAACTAATCATTTTGAGCGGTGTGGCTCACACAATGACAAATACACTTTATGTTTTGGTGGCCTTGGCCAAATTACTGACACCATAACTAGGTTTTGAAGCATTAATGAAATGTTTTGGGAGAGTAACTACATTTTGCAGACACGCAATAAAGTTCTGAAGTTCCAGCAAACAGTTTTGAGATTTGCACTCACAGTTTAGAGAATGTTAAGACTGTTTTGAAAATTTGCCAAAGCAATTGAGAAAAACTGTAATTTGTTTATGTTCAATCCACTTAAATTTGTAAAAACTAATAAGCTAACTTAATTTCTTCATGTTGTCTCAACAAAAATCGATTGCGTGGAACCCCAACATTTTTACAGTGTAGTTCATGTTTTATACATTGATACCTGAGAGTGACCAGGTATACAGGACATTCTATACAATTGAGAGCATCAATTCCAACAACATCCCATGAAATTCTTAATACAATTATTCGGAATTTTGTAGAATTCCATTGGTGGAATGCGAGAAAAGAAACAAACCTAAGCATTCTTCTTAAAGTTTGGTCAGTGTCAAAGTGGTGTCTCCATACCGTTATGTTTATAATGACAACGTGATGTGTTGTTCGCCCTCGCCTCACATATAGAGGGGGTGGAGGGGGACTTAATTAGGGGCTTGACAGCCCCACTCTCCCTGTGTGATGAGATTATTCCTAATTGATGTCAGTGTGGATCAGGCTTCGCTCGGTTGCCGGCTCAGCCTGGCAGGTCTGTCCGTGGTCCAGACCCATGGAGCAGCTCATGGGGGCGTGGCTTCACCCCTCACCGAGAGGATAAAGGCGGTGGGGGGGGTGCGAGGCCTCAGCGGTCAGTAAAAATGATCCCATTCCCATCTGAGATGAGCAGTTAAGTCATGTGAACTTTCTCACTGTTATGAAATGCTACATTATTCCTATAATCCTGGGAGAAGCTTGTGCTACAATATTTTGTTGTTGCAACTTTTTGATTAAAGGGTAAGAGAATTTGATTTCTGGAAGCAGTTTTTGACTGGAGACAAAATGTTTTTAATTGCACTGTAAACATGGCCGTGATTTTAACGGTAAATAAAGATACAATAAAAATATGTACACTCAGAAAAATTATTTGTGCTGCTTGTTCAAACTACTTATTTAAAATGAGCTGAAACAACAATTCTCAAGGTTTTTTGGGGACAACTTAATCGTTTTATGTTCAATTCACTTAAATTTGTTAAAACATTCATTCATTCATTTTCTTTTCGGCTTAGTCCCTTTATTAATCTGGGGTCGCCACAGCGGAATGAACCGCCAACTTATCCAGCATATGTTTTACGCAGCGGATGCCCTTCCAGCTGCAACCCACTGGGAAACATCCATACACACACTCATTCACACACATACACTATGGACAATTTATCCAACCCAATTCACCTATACCACATGTTTTTGGACTTGTGGGGGAAACCGGAGCACCCGGAGGAAACCCACGCGAACACGGGGAGAACATGCAAACTCCACACAGAAACGCCAACTGACCCAGCCGAGGCTCGAACCAGCGACCTTCTTGCTGTGAGACGAACGTGCTACCCACTGCGCCACCGTGACGCCCCATTTGTTAAAACAATTAGGTTAATTTAATCGATTTGTGTTGGGACAACATGAAGGGATTCTCTGGAACTCAGCATTTTTACAGTGTACACTCAAAAAAAGATTTTTGCTGCTTGCTCAAACTACTTGTATATAATGATCTGAAACAACACAATGGGCTATATGCACAGCTAGTGTTTTTCAGCCAATGATGAACTTCCGGTGAAAGCTTTATGTGACTATTTTCAATTCCAAAAGGTTCCTTTTACAGCATTGATGTTGTAATGTAATTCAAATATAATCAGTTAAATAGACTTAAGCATCCATTTAGTTGTTAAAGCGTAAAAAGAGATGAAAGACAGTTTAAACGCAGGCGCCGTCATTATCAGTAGGCTAGTGCAGAAACTCCATTGAAAATACTGGGGTAAAATTAATTTCCATATTTTAAAGACATGGCGTGGAAAAAAAATAATTTAATGCAGTGCTTCTTGTTTGGTCTGATACCCACTTTATATCGTATCTCAGCCAGGCAGTGAAGATCGCTGTTTTTAAAAAAAAAAATCTGATATTAAACGTGGCGATTTTGTATGGGATGACAATTAACCGGATGCCCTGGGGCTGGCTGACTGAAATTAAAGGTCCATATACAGTAAACATATACAGTGAATAACCGTAAATGGACTTCCCAGCGCATCGATGGATTTGCTCTTCAGTGTTTGGACTCTCAGCAGTGAAAATTTAAACCACACTGAACTGAACTGAACTTAAACTCTAAAAACTGAACGGACACCATTCCAATTCAGTATAATCTTCTATGTGAAGCTGCTTTGACACAATCTACATTGTAAAAGCGCTACAGAAATAAAGATGAATTTAATTTAATTGAATTCCCTGCATGACACTTCACTTCTTATGCTTTTCTGTTGACATTACTATGGTTCTTTTTAGTTTTTTCTCATCAGTGATGTCCATAAGAGTTTTATTTGAAATTGCATTACTTTAGTGTCATGTGTGTTACCATGATGGTGTTTAGCAGTTGTGCGAATGACACTGCGTGCCTTCTATATATTACTGTGTTTCTCTGTTTGTGAATAAGCTGTTTGTGATGAGCATTGGTTCATTATATTTTCTCTAAAGATTTTAGTACTACAAAACATTGGTTTATTAACACCGTGAATGAATGTAATACAGTAGTTTACCATAAAATGTAGAATTTTTTTTTGTAATGTATTAATGTATGTTTTTTTAACAGTACAATTCTGTAACCACAGCGGCCACTTTTTTACCATACATTTACAGTGTGATGTATTAATTCCATCTGTGATCTATGTGAAATAAGTAAGAAATATTCTACAGGAGTTCATTGAAATATTACAAAAATAGTGCAACACCCGAGGTCACGGCCATGATGCTAATCTGCATCTGATTGGCCATTGTGTTCAAAACCTCATAAACCATCATATGATGTAGTTTTCTCAGTTATTGATTCAGTTGATTCGATTTGATTCTGTTCAGTTCTTGATTTGAATCTTCCTAATTTGATTTATTAAATATTGAATAAATACAAGTGATGCTGACCATCAGTTTACCATTGGCGGATTGATACAAATATATTAACAAACTTGTATGTCATACTATTTATTTTGGGTACATGAAAACAGAAGCCATATTTTGATTTCAGATGCATACAATAAGTAGACGGAATATGAATTCTAGTATATGAAAAAAATTGAGAATTGATATAAAAGCAAACACATTTAAAAAAAAAAAAAAAACACTATTTATAATATATAGCTATATAATATATCTAGTTTAATTAATTGCTTTGAATTTATGGGCATTTTTAATGGTATTTAAAGGATACCTATTGTGCAAAAATCATTTTTATAAGGAGTGTAAACATAATTGTGTGGCAAGTGTGTGAATATAGCCAGCCTCTAATGGTAAAAAATTAATTAATAATATTTTTTATAATCACACTTCATTAAAACAGTCTACAGAAACACTTTGATTGACATTCTTCCTTTGTACGTCATCAGATGGGGAAAGCCCCGCCCATTTATAGCCCCTCCCCCTTTTGAAAAGAGGGCTGGGTCACAATCTCATTTGAATTTAAGCGGTAGCCACCAAAACGGCACAATTAGGATCAAAGCCTAAAAGGGGCAGTTTCAAAGAGTTATAAAAAATTATTTGTGGGGCATTTTAAGCTGAAACTTCACATACACACTCTAGGGACATCAGAGACTTATTTTACATCTCGTAAAAAGGGGCATGATAGGTCCCCTTTAATTGTCATTTTTAACTCTGGAGTGTCAAATGTAGAACTATATTAAATCATATTCATTTTCTGCAGTTAGTGGGATGTTTTTAACATTTTGCGCTGTAATCTAGGTACCAAGAGGGTATGTGTGGCTGGAAGGCGATAACCTTCGGAATTCCACAGATTCCCGAAGCTATGGCCCAATTCCCTATGCCTTGATCCGAGGACGTGTTTGCTTAAAGGTAATGAGGATACAGTCTGGTTTCTTGACCTATACGCTTCCCCAGAGGCCAAAACACAGGCATTTTCAGTTTGAACTCTTCCCATTTTTTTATGTAGTGAGTTTTTTCCTTAATCAAGAAATAATGCTTTTCAGACTATGGTTATCCAGTAAGTAGCTCAAGACCTGGCCGCCGTCTTCATTTGAAACTGTTGTTAGCTGTCGGCTAGTGTAGCGTCATGTGTTCGTGACCCTGGAAACAGGTCTCCTCACCTTCTGTCAGCCTTTATTGGAAAGTCAAAAGCCAATCATATATGGGGTGTAGGATCTTGCTTGGTTTATTGCAAGTTTTACAATTATTGTAAAGTGGTATTACTGATTTTTATATAGCATTATCGTTTAACATTTTATATTAAAATGTAACTGAAATTGCAAAGGAATTATTTCTTGTTTGTCTTTATTTTGCAGTTGTGGCCGCCGCAGAGTTTTGGTGTATTGGCTGAGAGTCCTAACGATGGACGCATTTTATGAAGAAGCTCTGCCCATGTATAGCTGATGTAAATTCTATTTTTCCAGTGTTTTAAAATAAATGCATATTTATACTTCATGTCTGTTTCATTGCAATCAGCAGGTAATTTTCTTTTTTTTTTTTTTTTTTGTACCTAATCCGAAACCTGAATATATAAGCTTTCCATTGATGTATGGTTGAGGTACAACTATTTGAAATTTTGGAATCTGAGGGTTCAAAACAAAACATAAATATTGAGAAATTCTGATTTAAAGCTGTCTATATGAAGTGCTCAGCAATGCATATTACTAATTAAAAATTAAGTTTTGATATATCTACAGTAGGAAATTTACCAAATTTATTCATGGAATATGATCTTTGCTTGTGATTTTTCCATAAAATGAAATAATTTTGACTCATAAAATGCATTTTTGGCTTATGCAGACTGTTTTTCAATTCAAGCTTATTTATGTAGCACTTTTCACAATAATTATTGCTCCAAAGCAGCTTTACAAATGGTTTTGTGGTCCAGGGTAACATATTAGCATTTCAAATAACTATGACAGACTTCTATGGTTTCAAATTCACTTGTTAAGTCATGACGTATGGAATAATGTTTCCGGGTTTCAACTTATTTGAAATGAGAAAACATTGATTTTTGACCACTTTTTAGTCATATCACACATTAAAGTGTTATAAAACGAAAATAAAATAATAATAAAAGTGTAATAAAAAAAGTTCTTAAACAATCCAGGTGTACAATACAGTCTCTGGACCTGCTGCATCACAGATACCAATATTTGAACATATATATATTTTTTTAATCAAATCACTTTCTTTCTGATATTAGCCAGGGATATAAATATTGCGAACAAGGTTTTTTTTAAATATTACAGCGTTCTTTGAGTGTTTATTAGTACCATTTGTTAAGCTTTACCTTAGAGTCTGATATAGAGAGATTAGACCCAGAAGCTGTGTCACGTGATGTCAGACTTATGTCAGGTTTATGAAGCTAGAATATAAAAATCTTTGCACTAAAATTTCTGTTTTTGCATGTGAACATTTTGGCCTAAAAGTTACAAATGATGATCATCTGAGTGATGATCATCACGGTTGTTTTTGGAAACCCGTTTCCACCTCAAAATGGAAATACTTTCATGACTTTACAATATACATATAAAGGAGAATATGTAGATTATGCATTGAGGAAATCAGCATATCTCAAATAAATGATTTCTTTTTAGACGTGCACGTATCGAATTATAGTGTATATTAGGGGTGTGACGAGATCTCGGGCTAAGAGATCTTGCAAGACTAAATCGTGACGAGATTTCTCATCAAGTTGAAAAGTTAGTATAAACGTTACAATATTGCCTTATACCTTAGTTTATAAACATATATGTCTATACAACATACAAACTCTATAGCTCTGTTTTATGCATTATGAAATGGTAAGAAAAAACATCACATCCTTTCGATTTCCCCATTAAAAATGTCCAAAATCTTGGCCATCCAAAGTTTTGTTTTGTTTCACACATTAACAATAAAAAAATTACTTGAGCTAGGAAAAAAGCCACCCATTTTTTCATATTTAGCATTTCTGTTGTTCATTTTTCAGAGGAGAATACTTGTGGTCACTGTCACACAATCTTAAATACTCCTTGTAACCTTCACTCAAAAAACAATATTTGGATTCCGTACTTTTAACATAACTGAACTTTATGTGATTGATATTTGTTAGATAAACATAAATGAAACAAATAAGAATAAGATTTATGTAATAATATCAATAAATCCAATGTGTTTTAAATGCTTCTTATTAATTCATCTATTGTGCGGAATATGAAGCTGCATCAATTTTTCTCCCGAATATTACGTAAACCAATTTCACAGAATTTAACTAATTGGACTTTTTCTATAGGAACATATATTTATACCATATTCATATCTTTTAACTGATTAAATCAAATAATATTCGGTTTTAACAGGTTTAGATTGATTCTGAGGAATCTGAAAACCAAAATCAAAAGGTTACAAACAGTTAATGATAAACTTCATCGTGATTCCTTTTTTTGAGTGTTGGAGAATTTGCTTGGCGAATGATTTGAAACAACATCGTTTGAATTCAACCATATGTGGGGAGTAATCCACCACCGAGGGAAATGATTAATAAACTTACTTATAATTAAAAAGAGACTTCTGTGCTCTCTCCTCAAAGATGAACTCGCTCTGTAGCTCTTTCTTTTATTCATTGGCTTGTTTGTATGTGTGCATTTTAAGGTAATGAGAAATTGACGTCCTCCTTTCGGTGCCGAATGTCTTTCTTTAATCAAGGTTTTTAATTAAAACTTCACAGCATCATTTGATCTGGGTCTTTGAATGATGCTGGCTGACATCAAACACAAATGTGAGACGACGGGCATGGTTTCTTTTCAATAGTGTTGCTGTTTGCATGGGACAAGCCTCTTAATTTAGCTCAAACTTGTTTTCTGATCTGAGGTCAGATTTGTGGTTTCTGTTGTTGTGGTTGAGATGGCGGTTTATGGAAGGGGAATTTGATCTTAGATCAGTTCAAAAGGGAAACGTGTGCCAGCATTGGATTTTTCCCCCCCGGTGGATACATACCAGACAGATGGCATTGAGGGAGAGACAGACTATTGGCGGCCGCAGAAAGTGTGATGTCTGTTGTGATCAGACCCGTGAGGATAATCGATAGAGAAACCCGGGTGATCAAAGCCTTTGATTTCAAATGTGTGATGATTCGGGTTTCGGAATTAATGGGTAAGTAGGATAAACGCGAAACCTAATGTGAACACATATTCTGTTGTTAATTGTAAGTTTGTCTGTGAATGATTCGAAATATTATGACAGCCACCATGCACTTAAACCAAAAAAAGGTTTTGAACGAACTTAATTAATTAAGGAAAACTTTTCCACAAAATGTATTATGAGTTATTTCAACTTATTTTAATTAAGTAATTTTATCTTAGTTGAATTTTGGTATTTCAACTTATTTTATGTAAATATAACTCATTCATTCATTCATTTTCTTTTTGGCTTAGTCCCTTTGTAAATATAACTGCCAAGGAAAATTCATTTTGAACCAATTATTCCAAATCATTTTCATTTGAATTACCGGAATTTTCTGTTATTTATTGCAGTTCAACCTGCAACTGTTTTAATAATGCCTACAGTTGACTGAGAACTGGCATTAGCACAGCTGTGGCTCACTGAATGTGTGCTTCACACAGGTGAGTGGGCTTGACAAACCACCTGTAGAAAACACACTCTTTCATCTCTCTGACACTTTAACCGACACCAGTTTTGCATATTTGCACCAGACACGTTCCTACAATCACTTTAAATCACTTCAAAAAAATATTGTGCATTTATGAAGTGTGCTTCACACAGGTAAGTGGGCTTGACAAACCACCTGTAGAAACACTCTTCTCTCTATATAATTCTATAATAGTATGAATTTGTATGATATCATACATACATTTTAGTATCATTTGCTCATGCCCCAATGACAGTTGGGTTTAAGGGTGGGGTTTGGGGGCATGCATCCTTTTAAAAATCCTATGTTGTAGTACAAATGAGATCGTATGAATTAGCCACATTTCTACAATCCTTAAAATAATGACATTTCCATGTGAGATCAGGCTGGTATGCACATGCACATGTAATGACTGAACCATACCTGTCAACATTTGTCTCCGAAATTCCAAGAGAATTGATCTATAGCGCATGTCTTTGGACTTGTGGGGGGGGGTGCAGTGGGTAGTGCTGTCGCCTCACAGCAAGAAGGTCGCTGGGTCAGTTGGCGTTTCTGTGTGGAGTTTGCATGTTCTCCCCATGTTTGCGTGGGTTTCCTCCGGGTGCTCCAGTTTCCCCCACAAGTCCAAAGACATGCGCTATAG
>CAIGQV010000818.1:26083049-26094744 GCA_903798115.1 Danio jaintianensis | reverse complement strand
AAATAAAGGGGCTAAGCTGAAAAGAAAATTTATGAATGAATATTAAAGCAGTGTTTCTCAACCACGTTCCTGGAGGACCACGACGGAGACATGCACATTTACCATGTCTCCTTAGCCAAACACACCTGGTTCAGATCATCAGCTCATTAGCAGAGACCTGCAATGGGTGTGACAGACAAAGGAGACATGCAAAACATGCAGTGTTGGTGGTGCTCCAGGAACGTGGTTGAGAAACACTGTATTAAAGCATCTTTGATGTTTTCTTGCTTTCTATAAAAACAAACCTGAAATCAAGGGTGTGTGATGTCATTAGCATTGAGATTCCATGTTACTATTAAAATTGCTTATTTCTCTGGATTTGAACATTCTTTGAAACCTTTGGGACACTACACAAGTACACAAATCGGCAAAACATTCTTCTAGTGGTGTGTGGTGTTTCCCAACCCTGTTCCTGGAGGCACACCAACAGTACATATTTTGATGTCTCCCTTATCTGACCCCTTAACTTCAGGTTTTGGAGTCTCTGCTAATGTTCTGATTCAGGTGTGTTTGATTAGTAAGAGGTTGAAAATGTGTACTGTTGGTGTGCCTTCAGGAACAGGGTTGGGAAACACTGTTCTAGTGGTTTTTGGATATTTTGTATTATGAATTTTTTAATAAAATGAGTACACTTCCTATGTTTTTTTTATTACTAATATGAAGTTTCTTGATCATCACAGTTCCGTGCTGTGAGTTTTGCCGTTCAGGGCGGTCGTCATTGCTGTGCAGAAGAGTCCTCGCGCCACAGGCATTCGACACCATTACTGTCGCTCTCCTCGACTAATAGTGGCAAGAGCGCTGCAGAGGAACACTGAACACTCGTAATGGAGGCCAGAGGAGCATTTTCCCCAAGGCCTGCATACATGGGCAGGGGGCGAGGTGGGAAGGAAAAGGGGCTTAAAGGGGAAAAAGAGCCATCACTTTGCGTAAAGGCAGGCCGAGTCTGACAGTCCTGACCCACATACCCCCCGTGGGTCTGAAAAAGCACTCTTACTCAATGAATGCACTTTTTTAGTAAAAAAAAAAACAAGGCCTCGGAACAATATTTTTTCATTTGCGTTTCTGTTGTTTTGGAGTTTGTTTACTTGACTTTTTAAGTTTTAGGAAATTCTTCTTAAAGTAAATATATAGTCAAGCCCAAAATTATTCATACCCCTGGCAAATTGTAACTTAAAGTTATTTTTTTTCAACCAGCAAGGTTTTTTTTTTACCGGAAATGACACAGACGTCTACTAAAAGATAATAAGATAATGTACAAGAGGCATCATTGTGGAAAAAGATATTCCTCAGCTTTTATTTACATTTGAACAAAAACTTTAAGTCAGAATTTGCCAGGGGTATGAATAATTGCAGGCTTGACTGTATATATATAGAAAAAAAAATACACTATGTAATAAAATACCCTGATATTTACATAACTTTCTAATATTGCTCTGATGATGTCTATGATAGAGAAAGAATAATTATTTTATTCTCCATAATTTCTCTGATTTAAGGGTGCAACAGATCTTGATTAATTTAGATGATATCCCAGTCTATGAGCGCTAATAAAAAAGATCAATTAGGTGTAGTATTCAAGTAGGACCCCCCAAAAAAGTCATCACAATAAGAATGCATAGAATTTTCTTCACCAAAAATTGTAAATGATCTGTTTACTTACTCACGCTCAGATTGAAATCGACTTTTTCTTCAGTTGAATTTTCTTTAGCTGAAACTGTGGTCCTTTATGATTCGTCAAATGCAAGTCGGTGTCTAAAAAAAGCAAATAAAGGCAAAACTAAGTTAATATATGTGGCTATAGTGAGATGTTATGAAGTGAAACAATAAGTCTGTGTAAGAAAATGAACAGTATATACCACATTATTACCTGTAATTACCAAACTCTGAATATTTATGTCTTATATCCAGGGCCAGACAGAATCTGTGGACGTTTTTGCTATTTCTGTGTAAAATTTTGTGAATAATCTGCCTATTTATGCAGAATGATTTTGAAAGAGATTTTGACATTTTATTACTTTTATTTAAGGTTTACAATGCAAATCCAATTAGAACCACTTGTTTGGTAAAACAAAAAAGCAAGTCTCTCAAATACAGTAATATATCTGCTAAAAGACAAAGAATATTACTTAAAAAACATTATTGTACATAAATTAATAAAAATGTGCATATTATTCAATAATAATACTGAAATTAGCATTAAAAACTACATAAATATAGATTTACACATATTAGCACAAGTAAACAAACAGACTAATAGAATGATGGGCTCAGAAATCTGAGATAATTATAACCCTTAATATACAGTGTCGGAGTTCATTCATTCATTCATTTTCCTTCGGCTTAGTCTCTGATTTATCAGGGGTCGCCACAGAGGAATGAACCGCCAACTATTCCGGAATATGCGGATGCCCTTCCAGCCGCAACCCAGTACTGGGAAACACCCACACACTCTCATTCACACACACTCATACACTACGGACAATTTAGTTAACCCAATTCACTTATAGTGCATGTCTTTGGACTGTGGGAGAAACCGGAGCACCCAGAGGAAACCCACGCGAACACGGGGAGAACATCCAAACTCCACACAGAAATGCCAACTGGCCCAGCCGGGACTCGAACCAGCGACCTTCTTGCTGTGAGGCAACAGTGCTAACCACTGAACCACCATGCCACCGTCTAGTATCGGTGTTTCACAAGGCAGGACTCTAGACTGAGATTGCTCTGAAGTAGGAGCTAATTTAGTTTGCCAAAAGGGCTACTAAAATCATTTTTACACCAACAGACCAAAAAGTGTGCACTTCTATAAATAGTTCCTAACTTCAATAAATAGTTCCAGTTACACTAAAAAAAATGTACTGTGGTGCGAAAGCCTTTTTTCCTCAGCTGTTTACGTTCACTTAAGTCATAGCTGACTATATTTATAAAGATAACCATAGAGACAGACATTGGTATTGATATATAACAACAACAAACTTGATTATCATTTTTTTAAAGAATTTTTCACAACTAATCAAGTCCCCCAAAACTTTATACGAAACTGAAAAGTGTTTAAAAATCAAAACTAAACTTTTAATGGAGAGAAGCTGCTATCAGACTCCAGCAGACCTTTCACAAAAGGTCATCGATCCAGCCTTTAATTAAGGGCAGCATTCGAGAACCGCCTTCTAGCACATTTAACACAGCTTTGATGTTCAGTCATTGATTTAATTTTCTTAAAAGCCTCACAGAGATAATGGAGATGTTTGCGAAGAAACCAGAGGAACCAGGTTTGCACCTCCTGTGTTAAGGGACAGCCTCTCTAACTAACATCATGAACTGGTAGTGGGTTTTTTGCCTATATTGAAGGCCTACACTGATGTGGAGCATAATCACAGTCAGGCCGTTGTATCTGACATTTAAGGACAGGCAAGGAGCAGAATTTTGGATAAAAGAGGACCGCAAAATGGACAAATGTTTCCATCCAAAGATGCAAATTAGCACAAAACTGGAATATGGCATAAAGCATTCGCAAATAAAGCACTGTTTCTATCCAATGAACTTCTATCCAAGTTATTACTTTTCTTCATTATATTACATGTCTGTGCTATATTGCTTGCAGATGATTTTATTAACATTGAGAGGTAGTAGGGGAGAGTGGGGACAGTTGCAACATGGGGCAGTTGCAACAAGACTTATTCTTGCATTCAGAAATGAGCTTGAGTGATGATATTCATACTACATATTCTCAGTTAGACCCTCCTTCAATCTGAGAGAAATTAGACATATTTGACCATTCCTTCAGTATAAAACTCATTTTGAGGTAAAAAGTAATTTTTTAATGTTCAGAAAATTTCTCATACAGTCTAATCTGTTTTTGTGAAATATATAATATAATATAATATAATATAATATAATATAATTTAAATCATTGTTTTCTTAGCTTTAAATAGGTATAGCTATCAAGCTTTAAAGCTATTGTATCTACCTAGCATAGACAGTTTAATCATGGTTGTTTTTTTTAGGCCTGATAATTGGCTGTTGCTTGTTCTTTTAATAGTCTGTATTTATATGGCTAATTTAACACATTTAACCAGTTTACATTAACTATGT
This sequence comes from Danio jaintianensis, assembly GCA_903798115.1. Lineage (NCBI taxonomy): Eukaryota > Metazoa > Chordata > Actinopteri > Cypriniformes > Danionidae > Danio > Danio jaintianensis. The sequence goes on along the minus strand of CAIGQV010000818.1, from coordinate 26,090,613 downwards.
TTACCAAAAAATTAAAATAAAATCCAACCTGATGTTTTCGATTTTTTTTATTACTATATTTTAATGAATGTTGCAACTGTCCCTACTCGGGGTCAGTTGCAACGTTTGACTTTGTCTGTTCAAGTATAAATTCTGCATATATTATCATATGTACATACATTATAGCAATGTGGGTGGGTGTCCGATACAGTGCTCAGCATATATGAGTACACTCCTTACAAATCTATCTTTTAAATTCATATTTTTAATAGGAATCTATACAATATTATATTTGTGCATATACATTAGATTAGTTAGTACTGAAGCCAAATCTGGTACTTATCTAACAAAATCACTTACGATAACGGTCCAAAAACTAGTACACCCAAATTTAAATGTTATAGAAAATATTAAATACAAATTTAAAAAAGAGGAGAAATTAAGAGAAGCAAAAAAATGTAAAAGTTTAGTAAAAAAAAAAAATTTTTTTTGCAATATTTAGCAATATTTAGCTTGAATTTAATTGTATTATCTTTCAATTTCTAAAGATATTTGGTGACTAAAATATTATTTTAATAAATATATGTTTAATAAATCTGTTTTGTTTAAATGCACCAAAATACATTGCCTATATTCACTGAGAAATGGATAAAAATATAAATTTTCAAAATGGGGTGTACTCAATTATGCTGAGCACTGTAAATGTGGGTTTATTATATTAGAATTTTGAGTTTCCACAAAAAACTGTCTCTGAGAAACTGAAGGAAATGCAAAAAGTGTTGCAACTGTCCCCACTATCCCCTACCATGGACACAGTGAACGTTAGCAGCCTGTTACGATTAAAACTGCAAATTTGTAGACGGTCCCTCAGAAAAATAATGACGTCACATCCTTCCATAGAGGTAAGCGGGTTTTTCAAACATTTTAAAATCCCAAGTTCAACAGAAAAATGTATTGTACATTCTGCTCATAATCGACTACAACTATTAAAAACCTAATTTAACTTTTTACAGTCTAACTAACAAACTTATCAAACGTGGAAGTGAAAATGGGTGAATATAAAACCAACTTTACCTCTATGTCAATGAGAACAAAATTGTCACTTTCTGATAAATTGGTACCAAATATCAAAAACAATAGGTTAGGGTTAGGTTGTTTCCATTGTAGTTTATGCACATTTTTTATTGGGAAAAAATGCGTATCTTACTTAACTGTGCCCATACTTGTTTTATGCACATTTTCTAAGTTAATGTGCATCTTGCATTAAGAATTTTTTATGCGATAGTTCAAAATGTGCATAAAAGTAGGTGGTTAGAACCATAGCTGTTGGCTTTTGTCGAAGTCAAGACTGTGACATTAGATTATCTTTAGTTTTTAGTTGAAAAGGTGTTATGTAAATGTCCCCTAAATTCCCACAACTTTACACTGCTTGCAAGTTCACAAAATTAAATCTTAATTAGGGCTGGATGATTAATTGAAGGCGATATTCATGCGCATTTTGTCAGCAAAGCCAGTTCTGTAATCAATAGTAATGATGTAGCAGCATTATTTTAAAGAGTCATAATACACTGGCAAGCTATGCAATATAATGTTCATTTTGTTTGACCGATAATGAAAACAATCTTTCTGTGATAATGACAGCTGTTTGCGTAGCTTCTCAGTGAACTATGGTGAGCTGCTATATCTGAGCGAATGTGAAATTACAACATTTAACAACATGTTTTTACTCCAAACTTACTTCATAACTTTAGTTGAGCATATGAAATGAATCCGTGAGATGATTCCATAGTCCTGAGTTTATTAGTCACGCTGAAAGCTGTTAAATCTTCTGTTTATGCAGAAACTGCAATGAGGATTTTCTGGGTTTCTTCTTTGTGGCGTATTTGGAGTTTCTGTGCGAGAGTGCCCTCTGGCTTTTGGAGAGGATTTACTACTGACAACACAACTGTGACAAACGCAGCTTTTGCTAAATCGCAATTTCAATTTAATTTAAACCATAAACTTCTGAGAGGATCATTAAAGGGTAAAGATCATTCTGGCAAGGTTATGAAAAATATGTCAACATCTCAAGAGAAACAACAATAGTAGCCCTTCTGGCTGAACTCTATTTGGCCATTTGACATTATGTTTTCTTGTCCAAAAAGTCTCTTGCTGGGCATAATTATTACTGAAGACAAACTCTTTCCAATGGACACACTTTGGTTTTGTAGCTCAACTCTTTAGCTGCTAAACTACTTCTTCCAATCCAGAGACTTAAAATTAAACATTCGGTCTGGTTGTTATTTAAGGTGTTTAGAAGCACACTTGTCACTCAAGCTGTCAGACGTTTGACCTATGAACTGAATAGTTTTCCTCAGATGAGAGAATGCAGTTGTTTGTCACTGGTATGTCACAATGTATCTTGACAGTACATTTTACAGCTCTTTTTTTCAGTGTATTACACATTTTAACAGTGTTAATTGGTTTGTGATTACATCTATTTTCAAAATTACTGAACACAAGTATCAGATAAAAACTGTAGTCAGTAATCCATTAGGCAATTTAATCAGACTACTTTTTGATAACTTTTAGATTATTTTTGACCTAACATGCAAATGATTAAGATATTTTGGAATCATATTGATATGGAAATACAAGATAATATTTAATTTTTATTCAATGAATGTGCTGAGTTGCTATAACCAACATTGCTGCAAATATTGACAACCCAATGGTAGAATTGTTCAATATTTGATCCAACATTTGGTTAAAACAACCCAGCATTTTTAGAGTTTACACATAAGCAGTATATTTACAGTATTTCTTTTGATTGTAGTCTCATTTTCTGTATTGTGCTTACACAAACAATGCAACAACAAAAATTAAATGACAGAAAGGAGCATTCCCTTCCATAATAATAAGTAGTTTCATAAAAATAATATGTAAATAATATTTTTATGTAATTTTTAAAATTTGTACACTCTAAGAAATACTGGGTTATTTAAACCCAAATTGGGTAAATATGGACTAACCCAAACATTGGGTTAAATTTGGTCCTATTAATTTAAATAAAAAAATTTGTTTAGTTTAATTTTGGTTTAGTCCATATTCCACTCAGAATTGGGTTGAAATAACCTAGAATTTTTAGAGTGTATTATTTATGGATTGTGATATTTAAGTTGTGTATTGTACGTGTATTGTACTTATTATTTTTTTAGGGTGACTTGTAACATTCGGTCCAGGAATTGTGCATGAAAAATAGACTAAAAAAACCTTTCTGGTACATTTACAGAAATGTTTTATTAATGTACAATGCCCCTGTTAACTAAACAAACAAACAAACAAACAAATAAATAAATAATTTAATGTGATTGAATGCTTAATGGGCAGCACGGTGGAGCAGTGGGTAGCACGATCGCCTCACAGCAAGAAGGTCGCTGGTTTGAGCCTCGGCTGGGTCAGTTGGCATTTCTGTGTGGAGTTTGCATGTTCTCCCCATGTTTGCGGGGGTTTCCTCTGGGTGCTCCGGCTTCCCCCACAAGTCCAAAGACATGCGGTATAGGTTAATTGGGTAAGCTAAATTGACCATAGTGTATGTGTGTGAATGAGAGTGTATGGGTGTTTCCCAGAGATGGGTTGCAGCTGGAAGGGCATCCGCTGCGTAAAACATATGCTGGATAAGTTGGCGGTTCATTCCGCTGTGGCGACCCCAGATTAATAAAGGGACTTAACCGAAAAGAAAATGAATGAATGAATGAATGCCCAATATAAGTTTAATTCAAGTTAATTGTAATTATCACACACTCTGCCCAAAAGGTGTTCTTGTTCTCCAAAATGAAATCATCATCTGGTTGTGTTTGGCAGCAGTTGTTTGGGCCGACATGCATGAGTGTCTCTCCAGCACTGCTGGCCCAGCCACTGAATAAAGCCCAAAGTGATGCCAAATTTCCCAGCTATTCCTGCCCTTCCTTTACCAGACCAGTGAATCCAGACCTTCAGCAAATCTGGCGCAGTGGCATCGCACCGACGGATCATCAATCTTCCAAGAGCCTGGTGAGCCTCGGCGAAGCCCAGTGAAATGAGAGGCGCTGGGGTGATCGCTAGTTGGTGGGTCTGCTCTGGTTCGGATGTGGTGAACGGTGAACGGCAGATGGGTTTGAGCGCAGAATGAGCCAAAAGACGGACAAGAGCTGAAAACTGAAAATCAGCTGTAATTACAACAAACAGATTGGCTGATTGTGTAAACAAAAACTGAGATGTCAATGTTTAATCACATTGATTGGCTTACTTGTTTTAGTGTTTTTTTTTTTAAATATGGGTAAGACTTTATATAACTACACTCTATGAATCACTTATTAAGCATTAGCAGATAGTTGATTCATTATTTGTTAAGTATTAACTCTACATTAATAGATGTTAGTAAGTAGTTCATAAATACAGCTACAAATGCTGTATTGTTGACTTATAAGCACATGTATAATATGCTTAATGATTGTGTTTTCATACTTTTTTAATGATTCGTGTTTCATGAAGTAAATAGTCATTATTTGCTTAACAAATAATTAATTAACGATTGGCTAATGCTTAATAAATGATTCATATTGTGTATTTAATATAAAGTGTTACCAAAATAAGTTATGTAATTTGTATTTTTCATTAAGTTCATCAAATTAAACATCGCATTGGCAACTATCTGAAATCCAATAGGTTTCATTTTTAATAAGACAAACAGTCTATGAAACAATACAAACTCCTTTTGAAATATGACATCAATGTCTTGATATTTTATCACTGTTCAAGTCAATTTCCACTCAATTCCTTGGAAAAATTGTTTACTCATTTTATTGACTAAAAGTTACATTGCAGCAACATGCCAGCTAATTCTCATTAGAGTATTAGCAGACTGTAATTTAGGGTTAGGATTAAGTTTAGTTTTATGTTGACATATACTTGAAGTCAATTATTAGCTCCTGTGAAATTTTTCTAATATTTTTTTTATATTGCTGAAGTGATGTTTAACAAGCAAGGATTTTCTTCACAGTATTTCTTATTATATTTTTGTTCTGGTGAAAGTTGTATTTCTTTTAGTTTGTCAGGAATAATAATAAAAAAAAGGTTTAGTTAACCTAATGAACCTAGTTAATCCTTTAAATTTCACTTTAAGATGAATACTAGACATCTTGGAACAACAAAAATACAAATCATAAACAGAAAAAAATAGTTTCAACATGGAGAAATCTTCTCTATGTTGAACAGTACTTGTGAAATATTCAACCCAGGCTCATTCTGAAAATGTACCGCTATATACATTTCTGGAGAGCGCCAAATATGTCCCAGGAGGTACGTGTTTTTGCAGTTTTTGTTTTCGCAAATCCACCAGAGGCCGCAAAAACTTCTTAAATTTCTCTTGCGAGTGCCATTTGTGCCTGCTGTTCTCGCGTAAATCCACCAGAGGCCGCTGTCGACTGACTGACTGACTGACCGGCTGACCGACTGACCCACCCTCCTCCTTTCCTAAAACCAACCAATAGTGTTTTCAAAAGCACCGATTGACCAGCGCCCACCCACTTCCCTAAACCCAACCGACAGTTTTAAAAATCAATCCAGAAAAAAATGCCCTCGCCTGATTTTTACCACATTTTCAAATTTTACCACATTCTCACCCTGTTATTTACTTGTTTATTTTATTTTTTGGCTTCTGTTTTTGTATTTCTATAACAATTCTTCGCCGGACTCGAACCCCGTCGTCGTGGTCAACTCCTCTCTGCGTCTCAAGTCCGCTGATGTACGCAGCGAGCCACTGGACAAACTGGTAACAGCGGGAAAGTTGTCCATACGGAGGTAAGTGGTCAGCTGGTAAGCGCAAAAAGAAACGGTGTCATACCTCCCCTTATTGTTCGCTTTTAAAGACAAAATGCAGCCATACGTACCTCTGGCTACATAATTCGTGATCTCCAGAAATGTATATAGGGTTACGTTTTCAGAATGAGCCTATGTTGGAAATATTTGAACATTTAACATTTTATAAGAAGGCAAATAATATTATCTTCAACTGTACTTGTTGACTGTACTGTAACAGCAAGATCATCAAACTAAAGTGATACAGAAACATTGAACTATTTTATAAGGAAGGTTTTACAAAACAGATCATGAAAACATGATTTGTAGGGGAAAACAAGTAAGTGTAACTGAAATGATATTGTACAAATTCATATAAAGTAGCTACAAAAATCCACCAAACCATAAAATATTACAAAATGCAATGATTGTTGCATAAGTCGAAACAATAAAAGTGTAGTACAGCTTTATTATTTTTGTGCTGTGCATTAAAATGTATAATTTCTCTACTTGTGGAAAAAAAAAAACTTACTGTTAACCAGGTAGCAGATTTTTGCTGTCACATTTTTACAGTATTGCCCATGCCTTACAATGTATTAATTACTACTTTAAAATCCCTTTGGTAAAAAAATTATGAGAAAAAAAACTTTCAGTGCTGTTAAAGTAAGCATAAGTTCCTTAACTGTAAATGAGATAAAGATAGCAGGTATTTCTAAAACTGTTTTTAAGAGGACTTTCCAGTTATTTACATTCATACCAAATGTCTGTTAGAAAAATAGTTTTTACAGTGTATGACATACAGTCACATTGTCTGACAGAACTGGAATGAAATGCAAATAATTTAGTAGGTATTCAAAGAATGCAGACAGTGCAAGCTCAGGTCACTGTCATAATGGACTAATTCAACAGAGCGTTGCTAATGCAGGTGCATAAACACACACACACACACACACACACGCACGCACGCACGCACGCACGCACGCACGCACACACACACACACACACGCATGTCAGTGACAAGGTGTCCAGAAGAGCTTATTAAATTCTGCATTTCCATAAACAGCCCTGGGGGCCTCAGTGAGGCGCTCTCCAACATGTTTCCAATATCACCCTGAATATATTGTAATTGTACACTAATTTCTGAAACAAAAATATAAGACCTCATACTGTGCTGCTAAAAAACATAAACCATAGAGATAATCACCAAGAACAAAAGTTCTAATGGTTTTAATTGTTATAATGGAAAGTATACTGGTTTTAATGGGAAGAACAATTGAAATTTGTAAGAATGATAAGAATAATTTTCATCTTTTGCTTTGAATGCTTTGTTTAATAATAACCTGATACAGCACATCCCTAGTCTATCGGACATTCACAAGACATCAGTCTCTCACACTGTTCTGGTTTAATCTTGATTGGCTCTTCTTTACTCTATAGTTCAATGATTTTGATGGTTTTCTTAACCATAACTTCATCATAAATAGTTTTCCAGAGGTTTTCAATCAGGTTTAGTTCAGGACTCTGGGCTGCCATTACGTTATTTTTATATTTTCGGCCACTGCTTCACTTATTTTGATATTTGGGACAGGTCTAAATATAACACCTCTCATATTGTATTCCCTGCTGAAAAACATAAACCATAGAGACAATCACCAATCTCAACTTTTCAAATGGTTTTGTAATGATTTTATTTGTTAGAATAGGAATTATACTAGTTTTAATTTGGGGGGGGGGGGGGGGGGGGGGGGGGGGGGGGGGGGATATTCTT